>CAUYTI010064740.1:0-41151 GCA_963575145.1 Galago senegalensis
AAAGGAATTGCAGGGTCAAATGGCAGGTCTATTTTTAGTTCTCTAAGTGTTCTCCAGATGTCTTTCCAAAAGGAACATATTAGTTTACATTCCCACCAGCAGTGTAGGAGTGTTCCCTTTTCTCCACATCCATGCCAGCATCTCTCGTTTTGGGATTTTGTGATATGGGTTAATCTCACTGGAGTTAGATGATACCTCAGAGTAGTTTTGATTTGCATTTCTCTGATGATTAAGGATGGTGAGCATTTTTTCATATATCTGTAGGCCGTACTTACTTTGCAATCTTAATGTCCTTGATGGAGACTTAATACTCCCTTTTCTTTATGTTAATCATATTGTCTTTTCACTCTGACATTTGTATTCTTTTGCTTCTTATGCTTTTCAAAAATGGGATACTATGTAAGAGCAACGCTTTCTTCTCTCTGAGCAGACAGCTGAACTTGGTTTCTTGGCTCTCGCTCATGCTGGTAGGGTCATATGGTTGGTTTGTGCTGCTGCACGTGTGCAGGTGGTGCTGCTTTGAGGTCTGTAGGAATTAGTGTGCTGGCTCATCACCCTTTCCAAGTACAGCCTTCTGCAGGAGGATATGTGAGGTCTGCGGACCTGGGCTAGAGTTTCTTTGGAATGTGTGCGCTGGGGCTGAATTGCTGGATTATACGTTATAGATGGTATGTGTATAGTTTCTTTGACTCATGCTAGGATGCCGCCCATGGTAGCTGCCCCAGTCTGCACACCCATCAGCCATGCAGAAAGGTTTCTGTCTCCTTGCTGATACCTGTTGTTACCCAGGGCCTTGTCTGTTTGTGCTGCTACAACAGAATACCACAGACTGGGGGTTTTATTATGAAGAGAAATTTGTTGGTTCATAGTTTTGGAGGCTCAGAGGTCCATTATCTATCAAGGCACTGACAGGTTTGGTGTCTGGGGAGAGTGTGATTTCTGCTCCCAAGATGGTGCCTTGGACACTGCATCTTCTAGAGGGGAATGATGAATTTGCTCATACGGCAGAAAGCTCTTCTAGTAAGGCAGCAAACCCACTCATGAGAGGGGAACCCTTTAAACACATCTGAAGGCCCTGCTTCCCAATACCATTATGTTGGCAATTAAATTTCACATGAGTTGTGTAGGAGACAAACATCCAAACCATAATATCCAGCTTGTTATTACTTTTTGTCACTCTGTTGTAAAGTGATACCTTGGTAGGAACTCAGCATCAATTTAGTACTAAAAGGTACCTTAAAAATTTAAATATTTTCTTTTTTTTAAAATTAAATCATAGGTATGTACATTAATGCAATCACAGGGTACAGTGTGGTGTTTTCATATACAATTCGAAATACTCTCATCAAACTGTTAATGTAGCCTTCGTGCCATTTTCTTACTTATTAAGGTGTTCACACTCTGCTTTGAAAAATATTCACTTGTACCCTTGTAAGATAAACCATAGAGGTGACCCCACCAATCACCCTCCCAGAATTTAAACATTTTCACTGATACATGCACCTTCTTCAGTCATTCCAGCATGAGGTGTTGAGGGGAATGGAGAGTAACTGCTTAATAGGTACAGGGCTTGATGAAGAAAATGTTTTGGACTGGATGGAGATTGGTCACTTTAAAACAGCTAATTTAATATTATGTGTTTCATCACAAAAAGTCAAATATTAATAAAATGCAGAATAAAAATAACAGTCTGACACCATCTCAGTTTCCAGAGGCAACAATTGCAAATATTTTAACATTTTCTTCTGGTATTTACCACTGTGTTTATAGATGACGTGTGTCTCTTGATGTTTGTAGATTAATCTATTTTAAATATCATTTGTCAGCTTCTTATTATCACAGATGAACTTGGCTTTATCACTCTTTACTGTTCCTCCTCCATCCCCCCATTAGATTTATATCCCATTTGGGGTGGCTAAACTAATATTCAGTCTTAATAATTTTATGACCATGTACATACTGTTCGGTGTTGAGCCAAGACACACTGGATTTTAATATGCAGCTGTCCCCTGGGGGTTGTGGTAGTCTTGGTTTTCTTTATTTGCATTGCTCTCGTCTGGCATTTACTGAGTCTCCCCTCTCTCCACAGACCTCATGTGTTTTTCCCTGTGGCAGATCTGTCCCTCTTGTGTCTGATCCCTGTCCTCTGTCCCTGGACCTCTTTTCTCTCTGCTCCATGTTGTGGGGGTGACGTGCCCTGCACAGCATCATTGTGGGACTTCCTTCACCACATCTGTTTGTGACACTGATGAGCAGAATTAAAAATGCTGTGTCTGTCGTAGAACAAGGGTTGGCATTTGAGTTGGGCCAAGGCAACCTCATTGATAACCAAAAGACTGTTCAAAAACTGTTTCTCTAGTCTTTCGGGTGGGGCGCCACCTCCAGAAGCTGCTTGATTTTTAAGCTTGACTTGATTGTATTCTCATGCCTTGTTGTTAGTTTAATGCAATTAAAGATTCTAAACTGAGAATTAATTTCAGACGGTATTCTGAAGACACTGCTCCATCATAGTTGAGCTTCCAGTGTTGCTGTGAGTTGTCTGTTGTTATTCTTATTCCTTTCCTTTTGTTTGAGCCTTTTCTTCTGGCTGGAAACCTTAAGGATGGTTTCCATGTTGCAATAGTCTGAGATTTTGCAATGATCTATATGGATCCTTCTTATCCTTACCTTATGCTGGGGAGTTAGTGGGTTGTTTCAGCCTGGGGAGTCATTACCTCCAGTTCTAGGATATGTTCTTATATTTCTCACCTTCCATTTTTTTTTTTTTTTTTGGACATTCTCCTTAGATCAGCGGTTCTCAACCTGTGGATTGCGACTCCTTCATAACAATGAAAGTACATCGTGGCATTAGGAAGGTTGAGAACCACTGCCTTAGATGTTGGGCCTATGGATTGATCCAGTAATTCCTTTCTTATTCTTTTCTCCCCTCCCCTTCCCACCTCCCCTTCCCTCCTCCCTTTCCCTCTTCCCCAACCTTTCCTATTGTCTCTTTGGTTTTTACTTTTTTTTTTTTTTTCACTTTCTAGGAAAGTTTCTTAACTTAGTTTTCAACGCTTAGTGCATTTAAAACTTTTGGTCATTGCATTTTACATTTCTCAGTGTTTTTATTTGGTCACATTTTAAAGTACCATCCTTCTTTGTGTTTGTTTTATGATTATAATTTTCAGTCTTATCTCTAAGGGTATTAATTACAGTTTTGTTTTTGGTCCCCTCCCCTCGTAACAGTTTCTTCTGTTTCTTGTAATTGTCTGTTTCACCAGTTGTTTTTATCTGCTATTTAGTGTCTCTCTTTAATGCTGGAAGATTTTCTGATGCGTCTGCTGATCTTGGGTGCTTGTTCAGATTTAAGAAAGAAGCTCTAAAGAGCTGGTTGAGTGCTCTGTGGCCATGGGATAGGGTTTGTACAAAGGGGAGCTTCCCTCTGAAGTGATCAGGAGGCAAGCTGTCTTTCTCATGAGAGATCCTATAGGTAGGCACCTCTCTGTGGCCTTTATGTGACTTTCCAGAAGGATCTTCTAGATCAAACATCCTCAAACTGTGGCCCACCTAGGACATTTATCCGGTCCGCCAGGTGTATTTTGCCATTACTGCTTGTCCTGCTTAGCAGCCGACTCGTCCCGGGGCCCACAGTCCAGCCCTCCAACGGTTTGAGGGACAGTGAACTGGCCCCCTGTTTAAAAAGTTTGAGGACCCTTGCTAGGTCAGGGGGCAGCGAACCTTTCTTTAAAGGGCCAGATGGTATATACTTAGGCCTTGCAGTCCAACACACCAAATGTTGTATGACTGGAGAGAAAACATACTTCCACAACTTTTTTTTATTGATGAGAGTCATAACTTTGTGGACACTGAAATTTGAATTTCACATAATTTTCATATGTTATAAATATGACTTTTTCTTTTTCTTAAAAGAAAAGTGCGCTGTGGTGGAGCAGATCTGGGTCTTGGCTGTAGTGTTTAGACCAGGTTCTAGATCAGGTGTCCTCAAACTACTGCCCATGGGCCACATGCTGCCTGCTGAGAACATTTATCCAGCCCCCCGGGTGTTTTTGCCACCGCTGCCTGTCCTGCTAAGCAGCCCCCTCGTCCCGGGGCCTGCAGTCTGGCCCTCCAATGGTCTGAGGGACAGTGAATTGGCCCCCTGTTTAAAAAGTTTGAGGACCCCTGTTCTAGATGCTCAGCTGAAGAGGACCCTGGCTGGGGCCAACCCTCTGCATCTTTCTATCCTATGTGTGGGGTTTTGTTTAGTTCCTTTATTTCTGTTTCCATTTCTCAATCCTACGTTCCTTTGTTGTACTTGGTACAAAGCTGCAAGCCTTGATGGTCCATTTTCTCCAGAAATTCAGTCTTCTGCAGAGTTTGAGAGGGAATGGTTGTCTTGACTGTGTAGGATGGGTGGGCTAAGTGGGGCTGACTGTTTTTTTCTGTGTTTTCAGCCCATCTCCCATTACAGGCTCCTATCCCACTCCTGCCCCCTTGCTCCCTGGGCCTCCATTCCCCAGGTTTTACGGGGCCCTGCAGTGCCAGCTGTCTGCTTCTTACTGGCGCCCCTCTGTAGAAGCACAGGCTTCACAGAACTTCATCTGCCAAGTTCCTCCTCCATCCTCTTTCTGTCTGCGTTTATTGCATCTTGGGAAAATGGATTTGGGTTTTTTAGAAGACAGAGTTGGGGTTTTTGCTTTTTTTCCCCTTGTGTTTTTGTTTCATTTTGTTTTTGGAAGAGAGTAAAGAAAGTAGAAAGTCTTTATTCTGCCCTATGAAAACTTTGATTCAAGTTCAAGTTTTCCTAAGCCTCAAATTAACATATTGTTTAGACTTGGGTAGGAAGCTGGGGGGTTCTCCCTAGTCCCCGATGGGTTGCCGCAGGGTGTTTGTGATACTGGCTTCCTCAACTATACTCCTTTCCCCAGCTCCCCATCCTTCCTCTTCTCCTTCTGCTCCTCATCCCCTGAACCCTTAAATAACCAACTGTTCTCTATTTTCATCCTGTGTTGATGGACGTCCTACTCACTGCTTACCACGTCAGCTTGGATGGTTCATAGGCATCTCACGGTGAGCATAGGCAAAATGAAATTCTTGATGTCCTCCTCTCCTTCAAGCCCACCCCTTCCCAGCCTTACCTTCTTCTTGGGCACTGTCACCCATTCGAAATCTCCCTCAGGCGCATCACCAGACCAGATTCTAGCTGTGCCTAAAGCCCTTGGCTGCTCTCCCCTGCTTGAGAGTAAACCCCCCTCACTGGGGCCTGCATTGCCTGTGCGGTGCATCCTCCTCTCATTACCCAAACCTCGCCCCGACCCCCTTCTGCACCTCTCACTGTCCACTACTTCCTGGCCCTTCTTTTCTGTTCAGTCTGTCCATCTGTCAGAATCTTCTTGCCCACCAAAGGGCCAAAGGGCCTTTGCACTTGCCATTCCCTCTGCCTGGGAGACTTTGTCTCAGATTCTCAGCAAGGCTGGCCCCTTCCTTCTCACCCTGCATCCCTGTGTTCCTGATGACCCTGCCTCAGCCACACTGTGTCCCTGTATAAATCTTGCCACCAGACTACTTTGAACACACTATAATCCAGCCTGTATGTGGGTATATTTGACTAGTTTGTCCCAGCCACTAGGATTGTGTTAAGAAATTGTACGACTAGTTTATGTTATATTGTTAGCACCTAGTCCTGCACCTGGGGGGAGTAGGCGTTTTAATAAATAGTCATCTAACCCGATAACCCTGTGAGGGATTATAGTTCATTTAAGTCACTAATTCAGCACCATTGTCATGCCTTTACTCTGTTCCTAGGCCCTGGATTGCCATAGCCTACCACAGAGACAAAATCTTGGCCCTCGGGGACCTTGCATTCTACAGCTGATAGTTGTAGAGATGGGAAGGAAATGTGGACACATTGGGTTTGGGCAGTTCTGGCAGCTTTTAATCTGACTTGGCCACTGGGCTAGATTCCTCGGAAAGTCTGCTGATGTTTCTGCTTTCTCACACCCTCTGCACCCATTCCAGAGTGCTTGAAGCACACCTGTGTTCCTCTTGCCCCATCTTCCCTGAACTGCACCCTACAAATCCTGCTTGGTAGATAAACCCAACTACCAAGCACAGTTGAGTTCTAACCAGGCTCCAGAGTCCCCTTTACACAATGGAAAATCACCAGTGGCCTGTTTTGCAGTTTCTCACTCAGCCCTTTAACACTTAACCCCACCCACCTGTTCAGCTAAATTTTCCTTGCCCAAATCAATATGGCATATGCTAAAGCTTTAGAATATTCTGAAGTAATTTTTGGAAAGCTCAGTTTAGTTATTCCTCAAAGGCCTGAAAGAACACTTATTGCATAAGCTATATTTTGTGGTGGTATTTCTCTGGGGGTGAGATCCCAGCAACAGCGCGTGCATGCGTGTGTGTACGTACACATACCAACTCATAAACATGCTCCCCTCAACCTAAATAGATTGTATTCTTCTACTGGATTTCCTGTTTTTGAATGTTTCTATCCTTAGCACTGTATTAGGACCCAGTGGAACTTTAATTTTGCCTTGCGGTGCCATCCAAATAGCAAAGGGCAATATGGAGCCTCTGAATTGCAAAATTTAACCTTACATTTGAATTGCTTAATTTAATTTTTACTTTGAATCAGTTGCTAAGCAACTGGGAAGACAGGGCAAAATCAGCAAGGCTAATTTGGTCCTGTTACTATTACGTTAGCATCTTTTGTATTTACATAGGTAGTTGTAAATACATTCCATTCAATGTGGTGCTTTGCTTTACCCAGGAAAATGGTGTGAAGTTAACGCAAGGCTTTGGTCAGATTGACAGTACTTAAGTTCACACTCTGGCCTTAGGTGAATGTAAAGTTGACTGGAGTTTTGAGCCCGTGATATAGCCCATTTGTTTGTTAGGTGACTGGGTTATACCATGAACAGTTGTAAAATGGGACTTTACATTGTATGATTGTCCCTTGACCTCTTGGATCCACTCTGATTTTTTCCCCAAATCAACTTACATCAAATTATTTTGAATGCTTGCCATTTAGCTATCTTATGTATGTTGGAGGAAACAAAATTGGTCATTTTACTCTCTCTGTATTATGATTAATGAAAATTGAAATTGTTAAACTCATTTGGTCCATAAAGTAAGTCGTATGTCAAGAGTTAATGCTGGTGACTTAAATTTTAAAAAGTCATGTGGTTTTATGGAAGTCATTCTGGCCTAACCCAAATGCCACTCTCTGTTTTGTGTCAAAGATAGGACGTGTAATGCTGGCCAGTAGTCTCATGGATATGTGTGATTATTTATGGGGTGAATGGAATGTTCGCCTATATCAAGCTGATAAAAAAAACAAACAAAAAAAAAACAACTGTGTCTCTTGAAATGCTTTTATTAAGTTGGCAGTGATATAGCAAATGACCATCACCTGTGCCTTTCCTCCAAGGTGGAGAGAGCAGCCCTATCATTTGAACAAGCTCCTTGCTGTGCCCTTTGTTCTCTAAAGTCCTAGGTAATAGCTTTCACATGGAGTAAAAATTGCTTTCGGTAGGTGGATTATATTCCGGATAATGATAGATATTAGTGACCCTACATTTACTCTGCTAGTGAGTAGGTGGAAATATTTAGTGATGAGATGATAGAATGGGTAAAGTACCTGTTACTTTTAGGATTAAATGATCTTTTATATTTTATTTTTTTCCTGATCATTGTCAAATCTTAATATTTGTGCAGTATGTGTAACAGTTCATCGATCCTGACTTGGAAGAAAGAGTGATCTCAATTAGTGAAAAGTCCTAATGTTTATGTACTTGATAGCAAATTAATTTTTCTTACTTTGAGATAATTATTGGCCTGGGCAATATCTGGGTATTTACTTGTTCAATATCCTTTAAGGGAATCCATTTTAATGAACAGATAATAGTAAGTGCACAGTTACTGATTTCCTTAAAAGCGGGTTCTGACCTACTTTCCGGGTGCAATTTTTAAAAATCTGAATATTCAATTCAAATTCATTAATTTTACTCTACAAATATTAACTATTTGGAAACCCCATATGTCAAAGTGTAAACATCTCAGAAGGTGTGTCAATTTTAAGTATTAGTTTTCTAAAGCAATTATTGGATTCCTGATGGCATATCCCTATCTGAAAAAAAGTTATGCACATGTGTTATTGTAGTAATTTAGTAGAACCTCTGTGGGTTGACCACCCAAGGGACTGTAACAAACTGCTCGGCATAAGGAGATGGTCAGTGTAAGGAACTAGGCCTACCCCACCAATACATACATGTGGTGCATGTCTGGTCTATGAAAATGAGGTCAACTTAAGGAGGTGGTAAGTGTAGGGGAAGAGGTCAACTATGGAGATTCTTCTGTAGATATTAATAGTAAAACAAGCAAGAAAATAGAGGTTAATGAAAAAGGTGTAGTGCCCTATTATTCATGATAAGACGGCTTCATCTTATCATTAATACCTTAATGCACATGGGTCTTTGGGGCAATATTCATCATTAAGGATAATATTTTAAGTGTTTTTTTTAAATTTCTGGGTGCCTTTTCCTAGATCTGATTAGATCACCATTCTTTTTTCCTAATAGTGGCTCTCCAGCAGTGTAGGGGAAGGGTTGGTTCTGCCTGTTTTTGTGTGCTGGGTCACATTACTGCTGTTTTTGATGTTTTGATTTCTCTGCAGAATGCTTTTGAAGCCACTCATCTACTTTGTGAGGGTTGGTTATACTACACGAGATAAATGTATACAGTCATTTAAAACCAGGCCTACTAACTATAAGCACATCAAAATGCACGGAGATGGAGGGGACCAGGGCACAGACTCTGTAACTCAAGTTTAGGCATTTTCTTTCTGCGCTCCAGAAGGTCATCTTGCACATGACCCTCAAGAGACCACTGCCCTGTGAGGTCCCACCACGTAAACTGCTGTAATTTTTTTTTTTTAACAACTGCAATAAGATTTATTCAATGTAACCCTGTAACTTTAATTCTTAGAACTTACCCAAACACAATAATCTAAAATATGGAAAATGTATACCGAAGATATTTGTCATAGCAACATTTATAATAGAAAAAAATTCTGAAAACAAATGTTTAACGAAAAGGCTATCATTAAATAATTTTACACACACACACATATATGAGGGCTGTCTGGAAAGTATCCAGCCATGGTTAATACTATTTTTCCTATTACATGGATGGATACTTTCCAATAGCTCTCATATACTACACAGAATATCATACAGTCATTGTAAATAATTGTTAGGAATACTGTACAGAGACTGGGCGTGATGGCTCATGCCCATAGTCCCGACTGCTGTAGTCGTTTTCTTTAAATTCACTAGGACTGAAGATGGTTGGATTCATATAAAGAAATGCTTTTCGCTGTGTGTCCAGCGACAACTGTGTATCCTTGTATCTGTCTCTCACCGTGAAGTGCAGGAGATGACTGTGGGGTAGCGCTGAGAGCACTGGCTGTGGATGCTGAACTTCAGCTCTGTTGCCACTTAGCTTTGTGACAGAGCGACTGACCTACTTTCTCTCGGCCTCGGTTTCCTCATCTGTAATCTCACTTGGTGGTGGTGAGAATTAAGTTTGAAAAGAGAGATTTGTGAGAGGGCTTTGTACTGTCACTAATGCTTCCTCATAATGTGATTTATCACCCTTATACAAGAGAAGGCCTTTACTTCCTAAGTTGAGTGTACATACCTCGTCAGTAACGATTTGTTCTTTGCTTCCCTCCTAGACTGCCTCTTCAAGCTATGCCCCATGAACCGCTACTCCGCCCAGAAGCAGTTCTGGAAAGCTGCTAAGCCAGGAGCCAACAACACAACAGACACAGTGCTGCTCAACAAGCTGCATGTACGTATCTCCCCGGGGCTGTCGGTGCCGGGTCCTGAGTGGCCGTTTGGGGGGTGAGTTGTGCAAGCCTCTGCTCTAGCTGCTGGCTTTCCCAGGTTCTTTCTTAAAGGTTGCGAGGGAGCTGCCCCTAAGAGGGATAAAGCCTAGTCATTTTGAGGTGCTGGAGAGTTACTCTTTTCTCAGCCACGCCATTTCGTAGGGGCAGTGTTGGGTAAAGAAGTGGTTATAAGCACAGACTCTGGAAGCAAACTTCCTAGAATGGAATCCTGGCTCCTTGGCTCCTTAGCTGGTATTCTTGGGCAAGTTACATAACCATTTTCCAACCATGTTACCTCATCTGTAAAATGGAAATGACAACGTCCACCCAGGGAGTCTTCATTAAGGATAAGCTCATTCTACTGCTGATGTGCTGTGTGGCCACAGCAGTTTTTTGAACCTCTCTGAATTTGTTTTACCTTTTGTAAAATGGTGACAGTTCTGTTGCTCTGATTTCTGAGGCTTATCTGTTTAGATGTTCTTGGAGATGTTTAGAAAAATATGACATGATCCAACACACCAGTATCAAAACTGCAACCCATTTCCAATCCCCCCATCATACCTGCTTTATTTTTTTCCCCTGCCATTAATCATGATCTTTCTAATACACTATCTTTACTGGCTATCTGCCCCCACTAGAATGAACCCACTAGGCTATGTGAGGGCAGAAGTTTGTCATTTTTGCTTATTGATGTAGCCCTCATGCCTATAGCAGAGTCTGGCACATAGCAGACACCCAAACATTTTACTGAATTAAGCAGTGATTTAGGGGAGGCGGATGGCTCAGTAAAGGCAGTTGAATTCTGAGGGTGCCTGCGAGCACTGAGCAGCTCATGGGGTCATCTGTCTCAGCCTGCTTTGCTACTGACTTGTGCATGGCAAAGTGGCAGCCAGCTGCGTTAGGTCAGGGAGGGCTGGCGGGAAGGGACTCCTTCCTTCAGTGTGTGCTGTTTCAAATGAGGTTTGAGAAAAGCACAGTGTCCTCACCTGGGCTTGCAGTCCAGTAGGAGGACACATGACCAGTCACTCTCATTGTGCCTAAAATGAAATCCAGACTTTCATTTATCATCTACAAGATTGCTTGTGCCTGGACCCCGCTTACCTGCTGAGGCTTTTGCCCTACACTCCAGCCCTATGAGCTTTAGTTTATTTTTTTGCACCTCCCCCCCCCAGACTCTTTAATAGCTTCATGACTTTTCTGCTCTCAGTTTGTCCTATTTAGAATATTCTTCTCCTGGCTCTTCTTAAGCTACAACCTTTGCATCCTTCATGTCTCAGCTGAAGTGTCATCTCCGCAAGGTCTCCTGCACAGAGGCCCCACCGTATCTAAGATGTCTTGCTTGTGTTTCCCCCTCATGCTGCCTTATGACCTCAGCACTGCTCATGGTCTAGAATTATATTTACTAGTTTAATTATTAGCTGTCACTCATCAGGCAGCTCTGCAAGATCAAGGGCACTGTTTCTCGTGTTCACAGTTGTAACTCCAGCTCCTGTAGTAGTGTTTGGGACATTGTAGGCACTTAAGAAATATCGCTGAAGGCTGAGAGTGATGGCTCATGCCTGTAATCCCAGCACTCTGGGAGGCTGAGATGGGTAGATTGCCTCAGCTCATAAGTTTGAGACCAGCCTGATCCCAGAGCAAGACCTTGTCTCTAAAAATAGCCAGGCATTGTGGTGGGTACCTGTAGTCCCAGCTACTCGGGAGGCTGAGGCAAGAGAATCACTTGAGCCCAAGAGTTTGAGGTTGCTGTGAATATGACACTGCAGCACTCGACCCAGGGTGATAAAGTGAGATTCTGTCTCAAGGCAAAAAAAAAAAAAAAAAGAAAAGAAAAGGAATATTTGTTCAATAATGAATGAGCCCTGTGCATGCTAGGTACCAAAGAATGAAGCCTCTGGGAGCTTAATACCAAATAAAAAATAGGGAAGTAGTAACTAGGCTCTGTGACAAGTCCTGTATTACAGGGCACACCATCTGAGGCGATAGGAACATGTACAAAGGGCACCAGTATCTGTGCTGGAAAGGAGGTGTTGCACTGGTCGGGGAGGGCTTCCTGGAGCAAGAAGATTGTGATGAGTAGGCCTTAGCCTGAGGGGCATGTGGGATTTAGAAGGCAGAAGAAGAAACGATGGAAATAAAGACTTAGAGGCTAGAGATTGCTTTGGAGACATTAGGGATTGCATCATTATTCTAATGATGATGATGATAGCATGTATATTCAATCTCAGTGGAGCCATTACAACTTTTTCTTAGCAAATATTCTGTAACTTTATGAACATGAAATAAAATGCATAAATAATAGATGCCAAATTTTAAAAACAAGCTATAAAGGAGAAATAAAAGGAAAGTAAAATATTACGTCCTTTCGTTGAGTTAATGCTCAGGGATGACTACTCTAGAAGACATAAGGAAGTAAATCCTTGCAGCTGTTTGTATGAACCCTGTGAACAAGCCTCTCTAGACTGTGCCCAATGCAGGTGTATATACCGGCAATTCAGAAAGCATGTTACCTGTGACTGATTTCCAAAAGGAGTTGGATCATAACCCCCAAAGATATAATCCTAGATCTTACCATTTCAAATGTTGAGCTCCTAAAGATCAAAATCTAAAATCCTAAATCCCTAACTCCACAATTTCTAACATCTAAGATCCCCATAATCACAGGCATAGGATAGTTGCATCATGTTAGGCCAACTCTTAAGGACTGTCCCATGCATTTGCCCATAATCTGGTCCTGTAATGCACCTTTTCGTATGTCATGTGTTCTTTTTAGGTTTTAGTCCCCCCTCCCCACTATTTTAAATTGTCAACATTTTTTTTTTAAGAATTTGCCTTGCTGTCTATTTCATCTTCATATCCGTATTTCCAATACTGGATGTATTGTGTAGAGACTTTTAGAGAGTGCAGATTCATTTTAGGCATTTTTTGCAAATTTGACTTCATGCATTATCACAGTGTTGACTTTGTGTGTAAGTGTTGTGAGTGTACATAAAAATACTGAAATGTCCTCAATAAGTGAAAACTTGTCTTTTTGTGTATCTGCATTTATGAAAGATAAAATTTCTCAATATGTCAGCTCTTTGGGCAGCTGCATAAGTGGCAGTGAACCTGCTTGGTTTTTGAATGATTTTGTCAAAAGATTTAGGTTGTTCATCATGGTATTTCTGATGTCTGCAGTTGTAAAGCTGGGTGCACACAATTACAGTCAGCCATAGTGATATGTGTTTATACATTTCCCTTTTTGACTTCTTTCTTTCTTTTCTTCCTTTTCTTTCTTTTCTCTCTTTTCTTTCTTTCTTGACAGAGTCTTGCTTTGTCACCCAGGCTAGAGTGCCATGGCCTCAGCCTAGCTCACAGCAACCTCAAACTCCAGGGCTCAAGCGATCCTCCTGCTTCAGCCTCCCAAGTAGGTGGGAATACAGGCTCCTGCCACTACCCCAGCTAATTTTTCTATTTTTAGTAGAGATGGGGTCTCGCTCTTGCTCAGGCTGGTCTTGAACTCCTGAGCTCAAGAAATCTTCCTGCCTTGGACTCCCACAGTGCTAGGATTACAGGAGTGAACCACTGCATCTGGCCCTTTTTGGCATATTTCTGAGTGAATATGGTTTGTCTGCTCATACCTTGTGTGATGTTAATACACGTGCATGTTTATGCTTGCAAAAATACGTATGTTGTTATTGCCTATTCTATTGTGTAAAGTGTTCTGTTAATGTTTTTATGTTTCTCAAATCCCCTTTTAAACTTGTAAATAAATATTTTTAAAAGAATTTTTAAAAGTATTTTTTCCAGAATTATGTTTCTTGGGATTTTGATTTTGTAGGATTGTATTTTCAGGATTTTTGGTTTTAGGAATTTTAATCTTCCAGAATTTCAACATTTGGTATTCATTTGGTATTCAGTATTCAGAATTATGTCCAAAATGTTCAGCAAGTGTTGATAATATTATGAACAATGCAAAATACATTTTTTTCATTAGTACTTACATTTTTGGAAAATTTGTGAATGATACTATTAATAAAACCATGCAAAGCCATATTGTGTTACTAACATGTAAAATGAGGTGGGGACCAGGTTCAGATAACTATAAATAGCCTCTCACCTATGTGACTGCCTAGCCAGACGTGGACTTGTATGGGAGGAACGATGGTTCACCCTCATGTGGGACTGCACTGTGAGTTTTATTCAACCAGCATCCCTGGCTCCTGTCCCCAGAATTAAATTTCAACAATACCCTTTTCCAAACATTTGTCAATCCAGAATCCCCCAAAGTCTGTGCTGGGAACATGGGAATCTAGTCAAATGGGTGGGGAAGGTTGCTCAATCCTGTAGGTCTCCTGGGAGAGAGAAATTTAGTGCATCTACCTGGGGGGAATTTCGTGTCTGTGTCTCCAGGTGTCTTGCCTTTGTTTTTCTGGTGTAAGGATCATTCTGTTCAATGAGATCTTACTTGTACATCTCCAACATTTTTTTTCTCCTATGCTTTTTACAGCAGGAGTTGTGAACTCAGATTATTCTTGGCCAAGCAGGAAGTTGACAGGAGTAAAGTGGGCTTGATGGGCAGGGGTGCCCAGGGGAGGCCACCTAGGTGGGCATGGAGGGGGCAGCTCTACCTCCCCAGCATCACTGTGCAGGAATGCGGGATAGGAGCTACTCCCACACTGTCTGCTTTTGTAAAAGAAGAAACAAATCCACAATTTCATGTATAATATCTCAATTTTTAAAAAAAATGTTGGCCACGGGCAGCACCTGTGGCTGAA
Source organism: Galago senegalensis (assembly GCA_963575145.1). Lineage (NCBI taxonomy): Eukaryota > Metazoa > Chordata > Mammalia > Primates > Galagidae > Galago > Galago senegalensis. The sequence continues at coordinate 14,638 of CAUYTI010064740.1, forward strand.
AGGAGTAGGGTGCTGACCCCATATGCTAGAGGTGGTGGGTTCAAATCCAGCCCCAGCCAAAAACTGCAAAAAAAAAAAAAAAGTTCAATTAAGGGTTAAAGCGTACACTCAGCACCAACTTGGAATGGCCCAGCTGGATGTGATTCTTTAGTCCTGTTTGCCGCCACCTGTGATCTGTTATGTTCATCAGCAATTTCTTTAGATGCTTCTTCCTGCAAATGAATGGTGAAAAAGCAGCTCAGTTGGAAAAAACCCAATCCTAAAGGCGGTCAAGAACTTTTCACTACACATTTAAAAGAGAGAGAATGAATATGTCTGTCATACTGTTTGTGCTTTTAAAAAATATATAAAAGGAAACCATTTCTTGTCCTCGATTTAAGATTAGTGATGTGACTCTCAGGTCTTGAAAGTTGACATTGTGCTTTGCTCTGTGCGTTTCCTATTTTCTTGCTTGGTTGGGACTCTTTCCCCTAGTGACTGAAAGTCATCTACTTATTCCAGTGTGGTCATTGAAACACTGTATTTTGGGCAGCCACTTGCCTTTGGGGGCTGCTGGCCAGTCTCCAGTGGGTTTTCATTTTTATTTTTGTCAACTACTGTGCAGCACCCTAGCCAAAGGTCAGATTATTTCAAATTAATGCCATTTAAGGAATTAGTAGTCTAGACCAGTTGACTTCCTTGAACTAAGATAAGCAGCGTAAACAGCTCTTTGAAGGAGAATGACATCTAGTGGTTGGTTACTGTGTGTTCTTTCCTTCTGCAGGAATAACTGGAGTTTGATTCTTTTGGTCATGATTTCACATAAATTTCTTGGCAGAGTGAGACTGCCCACAAATCACATGATTTGTTTTCTAAGCCTTTACTACTGTTTTCTGACAGCAGTTCACCTGTTACTTGGAACCGGGGACCTACATTGTTTGGGTTCTGAAAAATGATCACTTAAGTTGAAGCTTTGACAAGCTAGGGAGGCCCAAAGGAGTAACAACTCTTGATTGCCTTTTAGTCTGAGTCCTGCACTTCTTGTTTTCTGAAGCTTTAATTCAATGTCATGTTACGTAATTTAGAGCTCATTGACCTTAAATGACCTTTCCCCACTGTTCCAGTGACCTTTCTGTTAGTAATTTAATGATTGTTTTTCCATTTCGGAAATAAAATAACAGGTGATTGAGATGGGGTTGACCTTGATGTTGCCTAGGGAGCATGGTGAATAACAATGGTAGAAACCATACCATAGAGTGTTTTTTTCCCTTAGAAATGGAAAACAATTCTCAACCCATTGCGCAAGGGAAAAAAGAGTAACAGGCATTCAAATTATCATGGTTTTCAAATAATGAAAAGTAACAAATTTAAGATGACTTTAAAAAAAATTCAGGCTACTTGCCACAGAGACATGAGGATGTTTTTAGAGAAATTTATACATGGATATTGTAGGAAAAGAATTCCAAAATATTTAGGAGCAGGAAAAGGAAAAAAAACTAATTGATGTGTTTTCTGAATTTTACTGCTCAAAGATAGTCGGTTTTTATTCTGGTGAGTTCCCTGATCCCCCACCTTCTGTTATATTGCTGTCTCTGCATTTTGAAGTATCACTGGGTATGGGCCATCTTACTTCACTTTGTTTCACCTACCTTTTTTTATTTTTTCACTTTATATGTCATGAATAGATGGGAATCTCTGTCTTCATTTTTAATGACTGCATAAAACAGTGCTATAATTTTAGGTAACCAGTCCCTATAGGTGGTGAGTGGGTAGGGAATGATATTCAGGATGCTGACGGTTTTTGTTTTCCTGGAAAAAAAAATTGTATGATCTTGTACACATGCAGGCTATTTGAGGAGAAACGCCTAGAAGTGGGATTGGTCTGTCAAAGTTACGCTCATTAAGCTTTTTGGTTGCTCTTGCCAGATTATCCTCTAGATTATCCTGCCAGTTCACTGGTTTTTTTTTTTTTTTTTGGACTGGGCTGGGTTTGAACCTGCTACCTCTGGCATATAGGGCCGGTGCCCCACTCCTCTGAGCTATAGGCGCTGCCCCCAGTTCACTGTTTTATAGTGTGGGCTCATTCTTGGGTTTAACAAGGCAGATCTCATTTTTTTCAAGGGTAGAAACAACCTTGATCATGGGACTCAGAGATAGTTCATACCTTGCAACCTTTCTATCTAACTATTGCCTTGGCCTCCTGAACCTAAAAATCACAATGAATGTTTTTGTCTAAAAACTAAATTTGGTTTTATGAGGGCAGTTGTCTAAGGACTAATGTGTATATTAAACACATTTGATATTTATGCATTTAGTAAAAGGTGAAATGAATTGGAGAGTTTTCTCTTTAAACAAAGACAATTTATAGGAAAAGTAAATTATTAAAAAGTGATCCATAAGCTTAATGCATTTAATGTTCATTCAGTGGTGATATGTGGGCTTAGTCATCATTAAACTTACTAACAGTTAAAGTAGTTTTAACTCTTAGTTTAGTAGTGTTTTAAAAGCGTTAGATGTGTTATCTGAGACATCTTTGGATATTTATTTTCCAATTTTGTTTCTATTTTCAGTTCTACTTTTACTTTCTATGTGTTTTTAAACAAACGCCCTGGTTCTGCTGGTGTTTAATTAGTCTCCCATATGGAAAATGTGCCTCCTTGATGACTAATTTTTAAATGTGCCAGCCACCATTGGGTTATTGTTAGCCCAAGCATAGATCGGGACTTAATAATTTATTTATGTATTTATTTATTTATTTATTTTGAGACAGAGTCTCACGCTGTTGCCCTGGGTAGAGTGTCGTGGCATCACACCTCACAGCAACCTCAAACTCTTGGGCTTAAGCGATTCTCTTGCCTCAGCCTCCCAAGTAGCTGGGACTATAGACGCCGGCCACAACGCCTGGCAATTTTGTTGTTGTAGTTGTCATTGTTGTTTGGCAGGCCCTGGGCTGGATTTGAACCCGTCAGCTCTGTTGTATGTGGCTGATGCCCTAGCCACTGAGCTACAGGCGCTGAGCTGGGACCTAATATTTTAAATCACCGTTTCTTAAAATGAGGCCACTAGACATTCTTGAGAATCAAGAGAATGTCCCTGAGAATTTTCTGTCTTAACGAGGAGCTCTCATATGTATCATTTGAGTCAAGGAAATGCTACTTAAGAATTCACTGATGATAAATCTTTTCTATGTAATGTTTGAGCAGAGAAAAACTATGTCTGCATGTTGGAAAATATTGTTTTATTTGACTGAATTCATTGAGTTTTTTTCCTCTTTGACATTTCTTCCCTCAAGCTTCTAGTCAGTGTTAGCTGAGAAATGCTTAGCAGAAAGAACAAATGGCTCTCCACAAAAGCAGGAACCTTCATTCCAAATGCATTCAGTCCAGGGTTTTGTTTGGAAAACTACCTGCAGAGCCTGTGGGTATTGTAAAGATCTGCAGGAGGGGGTGCAAAGCACAGGCATGAAATTAGGGAGACTGAGTGGTGGGAGGCCCCGAGGGAGAGTGTTTCTGCAGAGGAAAGAGAAAGTTCAGGAAACTGCTGAGGGCAGCTTGCAGACCAAGAAACGCCATGTTGTGAGCACTGATTCTTTCTGAAAGTGTCTTGAGTCCAGTAGATTTTATCCTTGTGTAACTGGGAATAGCAGACTGGAAACTGATTCCAAAAAAGAAAGAGGGCAGCTTCTGAGTGGACCATTGGTTTAAAGAGCTGAGGCTCAAGTGGCCAACTAGCCATGATCCAACTAACCCATGCAGATCATCTCCGTCCTGCCCTGTGGTTTCACTCCGGTTTAGGTTTGCCTCCTGCAGTTCCTTTTTCTCAAAAGATGTATCTTCCTAGTGATACCTGTGCTCCAGGTAGAGTGGAAGAGATGCGAAATCTGAAGGAAAAAGAAAGATTCCTGCCCCCACCAACTTAGGTTACTTTTTGAAATTTTCGTCATGACAACATTTCTTAGTTTTAGAAACTTAGGTGTAATAATAACCCCTCAAATTTATTACTGAGTGCCTATCACGTGTCTGGCCTACATTTTCTCTAATCTCTACAATAGCCCTAAAAGGCTTGCAGCATCTCCCATTTTGTGATGAGAATACTGAGCGAGGCAGACTCCCTTCCGTTCCTACCCTATTTTCTTTAAAAAATATTAAAGCTTTTGACTTAGTCTATCCCTAAGCGAATGTTCATGAAATCCTTGAAGAAAAAGTACCTTTTAAGAAGCCAAAAAGGCCAACAAAGCAGGGGCAAAGTGGGTTGGCTGGGTTGGCAGACTCCTGGGCTCGTTTCACCTGCTTAGGAATTTGCTCATTTCTGAGGTTTTTGTATTAACTGGTGACATTTGTTTTGCATCACCACAGAGGACTCCAGCCCATTGTTTCCTCTTTGTGACTAATCTTTCTTTTCAATGTACAGCATGCGGCAGACTTGGAAAAGAAGCAGAATGAGACAGAAAACAGGAAATTGCTGGGGACTGTAATCCAGTACGGCAACGTGATCCAGGTGAGGCAGGTGCTGATGCCTTGCAAAGGAAGAAACCGAGAAAGCAAATGCCTGAGATGGGATCGGGCACCTTTGTACTAGGGCTCAGTGGAGACAGCCCGTTTACTGCTGTGTGTGTTATAGACAGTGGACACTCCGGCTTTTTAGTTGGTCATTTCTCAGGGCGAGAGTCCACTTCAGTCCCCCTGTGCCTGATAATTGAAGGTATATCCAGATATTTCAAATGGGAAGCTCCCTATCTCAAGAAGAACCTGGCCATTGCTGTTTTGTTTGAGTTCCTTGAAAGTTCTTCCTACTTGGTGAAAATTGGCTGCCCTGTAACTTTTATCGAGTGGTCAGTAGCTGCTTACTAGAGGTAATAAGAGCAATTTTCTTCCTTCAGAATTTTCTAAAATAAAAAAAATACTTATCATTAGGAAAGTTTTATGTGTATCAAAATATAATTGTTCTCATGTCTTATCTCAACAGTTGTGAGGTTTATTTGCTTATCTTTTGTGCCTTTAATTTGACATGGGGACAAAAACACAATCCAGGAAACAGTCACTGTAGGTTTTGCTCAAAAGATCTGTCTGCATTTATCCCACACTTGAAGAAAAATGGGTGAGGAAACCCAGTGCTGGGCGTGGCCTTCTCAGTTTATTATCAGATCATTTCGATCCAGGCACAAAGTTACCAACTTTTGAACTCCGGGACCCATGTAATTCTTTTGCTTCATTAATTTCCTTTTTGAAAGATTTTGCTATTGTGTAAACTTTACTAACTACATAGGAATTCCTTCTCATTTCTGTTGATATCAGGTATAGAACAATGCAAAGCAGGAGGATGGGAAACCAGTAAAAAAAAAAAAACAATTGGAAAGAGCAACATTTGGGGGTTAGAGGTGTCGTTTCTATTAGGCCTTTTAAAATAGTGAAAGTCGCTTCCAAAATCTGCTTGAAAATTAGTTCCTGCAAGTCCCACTCTTCCTTTTCAAGTTATATCCACTTGAGAAATGGACATAAGGGTTCAGGGGAGCTCCAAGTTCAATATCTGCTCTCTTGCTTGGTCAAGCCAGCACCCCAAAAGTTAGGATATAAGATGTTCTGATTGAGTCGGATTGGAGAATATGGCTTGAAATAAAAATGAAAGAGGTGCATGGGGCTAAGGACATAAACTGTTAAAGGCCTTCCAGTTTAGGCTTTGTGACTTACTGTGAGATTTGGGGCAGAAATCTTGTCACATCTCACGTCTCAGTTTGTTCCCAGTACAAGGGAGAGGCTGTTCAGTGCCTGTCACAGAGGAAGCTATGGATACAGAGTAACTAACTTAGTTGTTGTTACTTTGCCCAAGCCTGAACCTTGGACCCGCCTGTTGGTAACTGGTTTGTAAACCAAGTCTAGCACCCGGACAGATGCAGACAGGAGTAGGGGAACACTGAAGGCCTGGGAAGATATTACTCTCCCCTTGTTTATCTTGGCTGGGGGTGTCGGGAGCTCCACTTCCAACAGCACTGTTAGAAGATTTAGGGGCCTCCTAGGACTGTTCTAGCAAGTGTATCCTGTTAACATGTGAAAATGGGGAAATTGGCAATTAGCAACGGAATCCTGTACGGGTCTTACCATTTCCCTGGGGATGGGGCAGTCTTCATAGTCCCTTCCATGTTCTCATATAGCCTGTTTAGTTGGGAGGCCTTGGCCAACTCTCCTGATTTAGACCAACTTTCAGACATGTTATTTCCCGTCTGCATCTTTAATCTTTCCCAATCGTGTAACCATTACCCAAGAATTAAAAGTAAAGTGTTTAGAAATCCAGGCTGTGTTCTTTCAAATGAAATGACAATCCCTTAATGGGGCTGCTTTCTGAATCACACTGTTTTTTATGCTCAGAATTGCCTTAGCTCCACCTCTGTGTCAGGGCACAGGAGACCACAGTTCTTCAGAACCTTTACCTGAGGTTAGGCCTTTCTCCACTAACAGGTGGCAGATGGTGGTACAGTTGACCTGAGCAGCAGCCAGCTTGTCCACAGATATACTGAAAAAGAAAAAATATATATTTTTTTCCTCTTCTGCCCTCTACTTCTTCCTTTCCTCTTCTTTTCTAATTATCCCCAGCCTTAGGCACTTTGTGATTCTCTAACTTCGCAAGCAGCTCAGCACAGGGAGGAATGTTTGATACATAGTTTATAGGACTGGGGAGAAATCATAAAAAATTCCAAGATTTGCTGACACTCAGGCTTTTTCTCTTGGTGGATTTTCAGCTTCTACATCTGAAAAGTAATAAATACCTAACTGTGAACAAGAGGCTTCCAGCTCTGCTGGAGAAGAACGCCATGAGAGTGACCTTGGACGAGGCTGGAAATGAAGGGTCCTGGTTTTATATTCAGCCATTCTACAAGCTGAGGTCCATCGGAGACAGCGTGAGTACAGATTTCCAGCTTGCAGGGTGCTCTGTACCCTGTCCCCAACCCTACCCACATATTAAAGTCAACTAGCAGAAGTTTAAAGTTGGAACCAGAAGCTTGTCCTGTGTGCAGAGAAAGGAATTGCTATGGAAACTAGTGTTTGGGAAACAGGGAAATGTGGAGACAAGTGTGACCTAAATACAGTCACTACGTTTTTCCTTCTGGACTTCAGAAAAAAATTGTATGAACTTCCCATTACCTCAGTAACTTTACCAAGAAAACAGCTCTTCTGTGTTAATATCCTGGAGAGGATCCCTGTCATTCCAGAACCATTAGTGGAATAGTGATGTGTTTCTCCTTTAGAAATAAAGTTAGTAGAGGAAAGAGGATGGAAAAGAAATAGCCGTAGCTGGGAAGGAGAGTAGATCTGGGATTTAGCCTCATTGATTCCTGTGTTGGTAAGCAGGCAAGTTCTCCATCTCATTCAACAACCTGGGCTGCCCCGGGGGTTCTTTAGGATATAAAACCCCAGGAATTCTTTTCAGGGCAACTTTACAGCAGTTCTGATATTTGTTAGCTAAATTAGTCAGTCATTACGTGGGCAGATACTTAGCAGTGAATATGTTTAAATGCTAGCAGCTGTATTTTTGACCTTGTTAAGATTCTATAGTTGCTTTTTTATTAAAAAGAAAGAAATATGCACCTTAAACAGCATGGCATCTTCTCAAAATGCTCCACTAGCCTTAATCTAAAACTAGGTTTTGACATTTTTTTAAATAGTGCCATTTACGTGTATAAGCTTTGGACAGTTTGACTATGTATGTGTGTTATGTTGTGTGAATACGCCAGAAGTATCCAGGACCAGACTGTGTACACGGAATACTAATCCTTACCTGAGAACAGAAGGGAAAGTCCAGGAAAAGTTAGGCATTGCCACAAGCATTAGATTTCTTGAATGAACTTACATTCATTTCTGGAGTTAGAGAAAATTTAATTGTCTAGGCTCCCCAAATGTGTCAAACTAAAAATAGATGGATTTTCCATCTTAGGAAACCATCTTCTCCACTTTCCTTCCTTCTAGTCCCATAGTCAACAAGTGTGTGGTGGTCTGAATTTGATTTTCAGCAAAACCTTTGCTTTCCTATCCTTTAAAAAATGAATCTTTTCAGCCGTGACTTAGTTGGTAAGGTAAGATGGACTTTAGGAGTTAAGCTTTCAGAATAGTGTTTTTTTAAAAAACAATAGATGTAACGTTTTAAAACAATAACTAAGAAAATAACATGAAGGCTATGTTAACCACTTTGATAGAAGTGTTTCTGATTGTGTGTGAAAACACCACACTGTACCCTAGAAGTGCATTAATGTACATAGTTACCATTCAATTAAAAAAAAAAACAATAGATGTTGACCCATTTGTGGGACAATTGAAGTCAATTTAGTGGCTTGGGGCTATCATTTTAGAAAGCAGAGTAGAATAGAAAGTGTCAGGTTGCGTTACACATAGTGATAAGCCCGGTTCAGGGGGTACCTTTTGTTTCAGTTATATGGGTCTGTATGGCTGGGTGTATGACTTGGTCATAGTAGAAAATAAATATCCCCATGTGAATTGCAGTAGAAATATGAAAGTTATCTATTTAGAAACCCCAAATTATGGCTTTATTCTTTCCTAGTTACCTTAGACTATATCCTATTTTTTTTTCTAAAATGTAGTACAAGCTTATTTATGTAAACACCTTAACTAAACGTAACAGAGGTAAGGTCTGACTGCTCTGATCTGGCTTTGAAATATCTCTGTTTGATCAGTGATAGTCGCGGGATAAAATGCAGCCTTGGTCTTGTAAACATGCCGTACTCCCTGCTGCTTCCTGCATGCTGGGGATGGGCGTTCTTCAGTACAGGCATATATAGCTCCCCTAAGACCTCACCTGTCTGTGGTTCCAATCAACTATGTGAAAAGCTCTGTTGCTCCTATTCCTGTCCAGGTGGTCATAGGTGACAAGGTGGTTCTGAACCCCGTCAATGCTGGTCAGCCCCTACACGCCAGCAGCCATCAGCTGGTGGATAACCCAGGCTGCAATGAGGTAAGGAAATTAAGTTATGGCTTACAGGTGGGGGCTCACTGAGGCCAGTATGTGAACATGCCGAGAGTGGCCTTAGCAGTGGCATGGGGCAGTGCTGTCCTGTCTGCAGGCGAGGAAACTGAGGCCCAGAGTCAGTGCTGTCACATAGATTGTGCAAGTCTGTGCAGTGGGTAGGGGCTTATGTCCATCCCAGTGCTCAATTTGCTAAACCTTGTATCACTGGAGGATTGTTTTTCTAATTTTTTAAGCCAGAAAGGACCCATTTTACCAAACTTTTTTCCTACCCAGAGGGATACTTTTTTTCTAGTTTGTCTCCCTAAACAGGGTGCCTTTTTCTAATTACTCAGAGAACAACAGCACAGAACATCAGCATCCTGCACGGGTGATATTTGGCTTTGGGCAAAACATCTTTACCTCTACATTGGCACTTTCAGGATACAAAGGCAGTAGCTTGCTTGTGATATACACATTTGTCTGAGGGTTAAGGACACAGACTCTGGAGTAGGACAGATGTGCGTTGAGGTCCCAAGCCTGCCATTCCTCACTCTGTGACTGTAGGTTAGTCACCTGGTCTCCCTGTCTCTGACCTGGGGGTGATGGGTGGACCTCATTTTTAGGGCCTTGAGGATTGTGAATGTTAGTACTTAGCTCGGCGCCTGGCCTGGATTCAGTGCACAAATAGTGGCTGTTCCTGTTACTGATGACCACTGACATTTTCATATATATGCACTAGACTCATGTTTTGTCTTTGTGGCTCATTCTACTTTGTAAGTACGTGTTTGGGAGAGGACTTTACTTTCTGGCCACAGAACAAGAGATGTGGAAGAAAAGGCAAATATCATTCCAGCAGGGCAGGAAGGATGGTTCCATTAGTCATGGTTGGAGTATACTTAGTGACTGGTGCAAATGAACCATTAATTGCCAAATACTTCTAACAGGCTAGTTGAATTTGCAGGTGCTATGATCTTAATGGTATCTGTCTTCAGCGCTTTTAGACTGAAGCTCACCCTTGTATCTTGGGCTATCGTGAGGAATTTGGGGGCTGGATGTCAGAGTTGTTGTGAGACGGGTATGTGAAAAAATAACTCTCATTTGTTTTCTAGGTCAATTCAGTCAACTGCAACACAAGCTGGAAAATAGTCCTTTTCATGAAATGGAGTGATAACAAAGATGACATATTAAAGGGGGTAAGTTTGATGCTTTATGGTCTGGCAGTTTTTTGATACTTAGCCCTTTGTGGGGCAGCAGTTTAGTTGTCCTTTCAAATTCATTTTTTAATTCCTTCCTGCACTGACTCGTAGGGTGACGTGGTGAGGCTGTTCCATGCCGAGCAGGAGAAGTTTCTCACCTGTGACGAGCACAGGAAGAAGCAGCATGTCTTTCTGAGAACCACGGGCCGGCAGTCCGCCACATCTGCCACCAGCTCCAAGGCCCTGTGGGAGGTGGAGGTGAGGAGTGGGCGGGGGAGCCAGAAGAAAGGACTTGTGGGCTTATCAGGAATAAACCTGTAGGCACACAGTGTGTCTGTGAGAGTGTACGTGTCACAAACAGGTGCTTTTATATCCACTCACCCAAATGAGTGGAATGACTTAGCAAAATCAGTGCATTGTGCTGCATCCGAAGGATGCTGGCTGTTCCTGTGAGGGACAATATTATCTGCTTTGGAAGCAAACTCAAAAGAGAAGTTGGACACTTCTTTCCATGAGCCATCTAATTATCTCTTTTATTTTTTTCTTTCCCTTCCTTGCATGTTTATCACAATTATATTTATTTTTCTTTTTAAAATTCAGATTAATATGAGGGTGCAATTAGGTTATAGTGTTTGCATCTGTTAGGTCAAGTCCCTGTTGTAGTTGTGTCCTGTCCCCAGAAGATGTGCCACGTACCACTACATGGGCCTGTTAGGTGGGAGCGCACTAATCCCCTCCTCTTTTCCCCCTCCCTGCAAATTGAATTTGAATTGAGTTTTTCTCTTGTGTAGGAATGTATTAATTCATCTGCTGGCTTCATATTGGTATTAAGTACATCACGTACTTGCTTTTCCATTCTTGTGATACTTTACTAAGAAGAAAGTACGGCTGTTTCAACTCCATCCAGGTTAATACAAAAGATATAAAGTCTCCACCTTTTTATCACAATGATGTTAAATCAAGCGTCTACCCTACATAGTACACGGGTGACCTCCACATTGGGTGATGAGGTGGAAATGAAAAAATACGTACCCATGGGGCAGTGCCTATGGCTCAAAGGAGTAGGGCACCGGCCCCATATGCCAAAGGTGGCGGGTTCAAACCCAGCCCCAGCCAAAAATTGCAAAAAAAAAAAAAAAATGTACCCTGGTAACTAGGATGGGGAAAGTGATGAGAGGCAATTGCATGTACTCTGGAGGTTTCATTGAGGAAAGTGCTAGTTTCGTGAAGGAATAAGGAACACTTCCTGAAGGAGGCATTTGGTGCTTACAGGCTGATCTGTGTTTCAGATGGGAGAGGTGAATGGAGCGGGTCATTTCCTGTAAGAGAATGGCAAAGCTTGGAAATAGGAGGCAGCCCTGGGATAAAACTCAGTAGCTCACGGGGGGTGGGGGGGAGCACAGGATAGTGGTGAGAAATAAAACAGACTGTTTCTGGAGACAGGAGCCTACAAGGCTGTGTAGGAAGCTGAGATTTAATTTATAAGCAGAGAGGCAAGAATTGGGGAAACTGGTTTGAGCAAGGGAGTGCCATACTCAGTGTGCTACTTGAAGAAAGATAGAAGATTCTGCCCACAACACATAGCTTAATGACAGGAGAGACTAGAATTGTAGAATCAGGAAGGAAGAAGTTTGAATGCTTGACGACAGAGGCACTGAGAGCTTGGACTAATAAGGAATTCAGTTCCTTACCCAGGGTCTTACTGTTTAATTGCCTCTCTCTGAGCAGGGACATTTCTGTCTGCTTGTCACTTCTCCCTAACTTCAGTTGTTTTATGTTTTAATCGTAATCTAACTTGCATTTGGTGAAGCGCCCAAATCAAAAGTATACAGCTCAGTGAATTTTTACAAATAAATTCAGCAATGTAACCAGCATGCAGATTGAGAAAGACAACAGCAGCAGCACCACAGAAGGTCCTTTCGGCCTCTTTCTGGGCAATGTCTTTGTTTTACCCTTGGAGAGATAACCACTGATTTTTCCTCTATCTCCATAAGTTAGCATTGCCTGGTTGTAACCTCCATTTAATCATAAAGGATATATTGCCTTTTTTTGGTCTGATTTTTTTTTTCTCAGCGTAATTATTTTAAGATTCATTTGTGTTGTTGCATTCGTCAGATCACTCGTTCCTTTTTGTTGTTTCACATTATTCCATCATGTAGATATCTCACAATTTGCTAATTGGTTCACCTGTTGATAGACATTTGAGTATTGAGTTTGACCTGTTTTAGACTATTACAAATAAAGCTTTTAGGGACATGTGTGCCCGAGTTTCCATATGGACATAAGCTTTCATTTCTTTTGGCTAAATACCTGGGAGTGGAATAGCTGGATCGCATAGTAGGTATATATTTAATTTTATTTGCTTTGCAAAGTGAAGGGCCATTTTACATCCTCACCAGCAATGTATGAGAATTTTCAGTTTTTCCACATCCTTACCAAGACTTGGGATGGTCTGTCTTTTCAATTTAGTCATTTAAATGGGTTTGTAGTAACACCTTATTCAAATTTTTTGCCCATTTTTAAAATTGTCTTACCATGCTTTTAACATGGAAATTGTAGTAAGTTCATTTTGGCTATGGTATAGAAAAGTTTCACAGTTAACATGATAAAAAGGAATTTACATAGAGTTTTTGTTAATTTCCACCCACTATCTATTTTCCTTTTCTCCTCCTCTCTACACTCAGAGTGTTTGCCCATTAGTTATTGTACACGCTTGCGTAGGGACCTGTCTGTCCTACTGGGTTATAAACGCCTCGAGAGCTAGAACCTGGCCTTGAACTTTGTTGTTGATCATTGATATCCCCATGGTCTTCACCACAGAGGTTTTTATACATTCAAAACAGTCTCTCAAACACTTCTCATGTGTGATTTGAATGCTGTTGCAAGAAAGAGAAACTTTCTCATCTTCCCAAATTAATGCAAACTGGGAAAAATTGAAAATTGAGAATACAAGGGAAGAAGTTAACTATTATTTCACTAACGTAATGTGCCCACTTCCATGGAGTTCTATGAACAAGATATTTTTGCATAGTTGACATCATTTTATAAGCAATTTTGTTTATAGGCTTTAGTGTGTTATTATAAACTAGAGGTCACTGTTACTGACTTTAATACCTTGAAAGTGTTGTCTTATTTACTTGACATTGGTTGAAATGAATAAAAGATGATGACTTGTGAAGAGTTTTTGAGGCATGGACTTATAAAAATTTAAGTACTTTAAAGTCTACTGCAGAGTGTTTTTTTTTTTTTTTTTTTGCTTCCTTCTGAGAAGTAACAGCTATCTAATTCTTATTCTCTCAAAGGTTGTTACCTGACAGTTTCTCCTCCCCGTGAATTTCCTAAGAAAACATTGTCTCCCTTTTTTAATTTTTTTTTTTTTTTTTTTTTGCAGATTCTAGAAAATAAAAGAGGACAACATCATGTGTATTTGTGATCTAGGGACACTTCTGAAGCACATTGCAGTCAATTTTATATCATACGCTATTTTTGACATATGACATAAGAACCCTGTAATAGGTTACTCCTCTTTTATATCATACGCTATGACATAAGACATATGACATAAGAACCCTGTAATAGGTTACTTCTCTTTTATATCATACGCTATGCCATAAGACATATGACATATGACATAAGAACCCTGTAATAGGTACTTCTCTTTTTTCTCCCGTCCTTTCTCTTGTTATTGTCATATATTTTACTGTTATATATTGCATAAACCTCACAGTACATTTTAATTTATTTCACGTTGGTTAGTCTCTTATGTTTCAGAGACATGTAAAAAAGAGAGAACAGTAGTCCTTTATGTTTACCATGGCGTTATCAGACCTAGCTCTTAATTCCTTGGTATTGATCCAGTTATTCATCTGGTCTCATTTCTTCAGCCTAAATAACTCCCTTTGTCATTTCTTAGGGTGCAGATCTGCCAAGGACAAATTCCCTTAGTTCTTGTTCGTGTGAAAACACCTTGCTTTCACTTTCATCTTTAAAAATCTGTATATTTTCCTTTTTAAAAATTACAGTTTCATTGAATTACACTTCACACATTTAAAGTGTACAATTCAGGGGTTTTAAGTAGGTTCGTAGGGTTGTGCAACTGATAGCATAATAACTTTTAGAACTTTTTTTCAGCCCCATAGAAATTCTGTATTCTTTAATAATCACTCTTTATTTCCCCTTAAAATTTCCCCCATTCTCCTGCCCTTGGTAGCTCAGCTACTTTCTAGTTTTGTGGAGGTCTGTCACCTAGTTTTATGACGTGGGCCATTGTGGAAGCTAGGCTTTGACCTTTAGTTTCCAGGTCTCTGCTAGTGGTCCATTTTGATGGTCTGTGTGTAGCATAGATCTCAGTACTTCCTGCAGAGCTTGTTTTGTAGTGGCACATTTCCTCACTGATTGCTTGCCACTAAAAGACTTGATTTCTGCATTGAATTTGAAACTTAGTTTAGCAGGTTACAGAATCCTAGGCTGGAAGTTGTTTTGTGTGATATAGTGAAAGTGGGAGCCCAGTCTCTTCTGGCTTGTAAAGTTTCAGCTGAGAAATCTGTTATCATCCTGATGGATATGCTCCTGTAGGTCAGGTGGCCCTTACTTCTGGCTACTTGCAGAATTTTCTCTTTCATTTTGACCTTGGCCATGTTCACAACAATGTGTCTAGAGATACTCTATTTGAATTGAGATGAACCAAGGTTTTGATATCCATCTAAAAGGCATATATCTGAATCTTTTGGTGATGCTTGGGAAATTTTCAGTTATGATATTCTCCAGTAGGGCTTCTTCTTTTTCAGGGATACCTGTAATTTGTATGGTCATGAGCTTCATGAAGTCCTATAATTCTCTGAGCAATTGATCTGCTTTTACTCTCTTCTTTTCTTTTCTGCCTCTCTAAATGCCTGAGTTAGCCCAAGAGCCTTGTATTCAAACTTTGAGATTCATTCCTCTTTATGGTTTAATCTGTTATTGAAACTACTGCATTTTTAAACTTCTTGAATTATTCCTTTGATCCTTTAAGCTCCATCATGTCTTCCATTCATCTCTCGGGTCAATTTTGGATTTCCTTTTGGTGATTTTCCATGTTCCCTTCAATTCCCTTCATTGTTTTTGCCATCTATACTCTACATTCCCTTTCTTTCATTTCCATAATTTCTTTATACTTGGGATCATGATCATCTGTGGTAGCTGCCTTATGATCCCATGGGGAGGGTTGATCTGTTCTGGTTTTTCATGTTGCCAGAATTTTTTTGTTGCTTCCTCCTCCTGTGTGTTTTCTTTTTGTTCCCTTCCTTACCTTGCCTCCACCTCCTTAATCTTCCTTATCTCCGCACTTTGATTTTGAAGTGGCTGACAAAATGTCTCTAGTCTGCCATCTTGGAGCCACTCCACTGTCATCTGCATTCTAGCACTGTAGATTTGCCTATGCTGAATATTTTATATGAATGGAATCCTACAACATGTGGTCAGCTTCTTTTATGTAGTAAAATGTCTTAATCTAATTTGGACGCTAAGGAAAAACACCATAAACACAGTGGCTTATAAACATCAGAAATTAACTGTTCTTATTTTTATGGTCTGGAAGTCCAAGATCAACCAGCAGATTGAGTGTCTGGTGAGGGTCCACTTCCTAGTTCATCTGCTATACCCTCACATAGCTGAAAGAGAGTTAGAAAGCTCTCCTGAATCTCTTTTAATAAAGGCCCATTCGTGAACGCTTTGCCCCTCATAACCTAATTTCCTCCCAAAGCATCTCCTAACACTATAACCTTGGAGGGTAGGTTTAACGTATGAATTTTGACGAGGAGACATAAACATTCAGAACATACCAGATAATATTATCAAAGTCTATTCATATTGCCATGTTTATCAGTACTTCATTGATATTGATAAAGTCTATCAATATTATCAAAGTCTATTCATATTGCCATGTTTATCAGTACTTCATTGATAATGTTATTTTTATGGCCAAATAACATTCCATTGTATGGATATGCCGTATTTATTAGTCCATTTATCATTTGATAGCATTTGGATTGTTTGCACTGTTTGGCTCTTGTCAATAGTGCTGCTATGCATATTCCTGTACGGGTCTTTGGGTGGATTTATGTTCTCAAGCCCCTTGAGAGTAGAATTACGGATCATGTAGGAACTCTGTGTTAACCTTTTGAGGAACTTCCAGACTGTCTTCCAAGTGGTTGCACAATTTTAGATTCCCCCAGCAGTGTATTAAGGTTCCAGTTTGTCTACATGGCTTTGATTTTTGGAGAATATTTTTATTGGCTATAGAATTCTAGGCAGATACTTTTTCTTTCTGTACTTTAAAGATTTTGATCCACTATCTTTTGGCTTACATTGTTTCTGAGTTTTTAAAATCTTTGTTCTCTACATAGTATCTTTTCCATATGCCTACCCCTGATGCTTTAAAGATGATTCTTTTCATTTCTGATTTATGTTAATCTGATTACCATGTACCTGTGTGTGTGTGTGTGCGCACGTGTGTGTGCACATGCATGCCTGTATCTCTGTATCTTGCTGAAGTTCATCGAGTTTACTGAGTGAATGGAATCTATTGTTCTTTTAATGAGTATTGAATTTTCCTGTTTTGTTAATAAAGTTACTTGTAGATCAATTCAGTTCTTTACAGAGCAGTGATTTTCAACTGTTGTGCCTCAGGAGGATCTTAGCTGTGCTGTGAAAGTTTTAAAAATCATTAATTAAATTATTTTTAAAAGAAGTTCAAAGTAAATATCTTCTTTTCTTTTTTTTTTTTTACTTTTTTTGATCAATAATTTAAGTGTGACATGGAAGTTTACCTATTGGTTCGAGTGTGTTGTGAGATAAAAAAAGTTTGAAAAACATTGCTTTAGGGGCTTGTCTTCAAGCTTCCTTAGGTCAAGTGTAGTGTAGCTTTAATTAGGGGCTGGATTAGCCCTACTTCTAAGGTGGGACACTTTTGACGTCTCTACTAATGCCCAAGGTGTCCCATCAGAAGCAGGGCACCTCCCAGCCCCACATGAACTCTGACAATGTTGAGCTTTCAGCTTCCCTGTTCTTTATTTGGCCACATTATCCAAGACACATTGCTTCTTTGGAGAGACATTATCTAATACTCCCCTACATTTGAGTTTGGATGTTACCTACAACTCTTGCGGTGTGTTCATTGAAAGATACTGATTTCTTTTCCCACTTGTAAATAACACACCTGTATTAGGACTTGCAATGTCTCAGATTCAGTGTCATCCTAAGTATGGGTCCATGTTTCTTCACCTCCTATTGATGAGTCTTCATTTTGCAGGTAGTCCAACATGACCCGTGTCGGGGTGGAGCCGGGTACTGGAACAGCCTCTTCCGCTTCAAGCACCTGGCCACAGGGCATTACTTAGCAGCAGAGGTAAGTAGCACACCCACGGTTTTCTCTTTCGAGGCTGACACACTTGACCACCACTTCTCACTCCCTTATAGCCATGGGGCAGCGAAAGGCTTAGGGAAGTACTCATTCGCCTTGCTTTTCCTCTTGTCTTTCTGTTTCCTTCTGCCTCGTTTCCCTAGAAAGGAAAAGGGAAAAATAATTACCACATTTTAGTACTTGACAGGGGTACCGATCAAGATAGGAGAGCAAGAAAGTCAGAAAATAACGACAATCTACTTGACTCTCTGGCCTGATGGATAGTGCACGAGACTTGTAGGCAGAAAATAATACTGATCTAAGTAGAATTTTCCTTCTGTTTCGCTCTTGCATACTGCCCTTCCTATATCTTATCTCCCAGCCCCACTCCTAACATGAGTGACTGAGTCTCAGCTGCAGCAGAAACATGAAATGTAAAGTTGGAGGCATTGAGATGTGTAGAGTTAGACAATTTTATGAAGCAACCTGATTACTCAGAGCCTGAGTGGAATAGACGGGGACTTATCTTTTACTTGCAGGAACATCAAAATTCACAGAAATTATCTTTACATTAAATGTCTGTGAAGGGTTTTTGAGGACAGGAAAAACTCAATACTGCAGGATGGGAGGAGTTTACCTTTTAATTTTGGTATCAAATTAAAGAGCCACCCTGCTGGATGACAGATGCTGAGTTTTACTCTGATCTGCTGGAAGATGCATGATGCATATTCATATCAGATTCTAGTCGTACATCAAAAGACCCTTCCTGTCGTCCGGCACCACTGGTGAGATCACTCACATTTCCAAGGTGACACGTGGGTGTCAGACTGCTTCCGAGACTGACCCAAGGAATGCTGAATTCAGATGCGTTCATCCCTAGGGTGCCTGATACGTGTATGAACTGACGATTTTGAAATATTTAAGAACTGAAGATCAAGTCTAAGTTTAGATTTAAAATGGAGCTGTAGGGAGTTACAGATCCAACTAATCAGCTGTGCAAAATGTTGATGTATGTGGTTTGTTAAAGACTAATGGTGGTTGCATTATCTGTTATGTTTTGAGGCTATGTAGCTCTTGCTGGAGGCCTAATTTTTTTTTTTAAACTAAAAATAAGCAGGATTATCAATGACTGTGTCTTGATCTTTTATTTATCTCAGACTTATAACTGTTGCTTTGCTAGTGAATTCGTGGTGTTCCTCTGTCTACACTCAAGAGCCGTCCGTTGGTGATTGGTAGATTGTTCGTGTGTGTTGTACCCGTGTGACGTGTCGTTGTGGCATGCTGGTTTTATGGACAGAGGGAAGGGACAAATTCTTAGTTGTTCAAGGATGTTTGCAGGCCTGGAAGTCTCCTGCTAGTGGAGCCCAGTCCTTGACAAAGCAATGGATGTTTTAATTTCCTAATGATTCTTTTTCATCAGGTAGACCCTGACTTTGAGGAAGAATGCCTGGAGTTTCAGCCCTCAGTAAGTATGGGAAAGAGCCTTCCTGTCTTCATCTGGTAGGGTGAGGTCGAACGATGTGGAAGCCCGTTTAAGACACTGCCACTGTGGCCAGTGAGTGCTGGGGAAGGAGAAACCTGCTGCCTTAGAAAAGGGCTGTGTTCTTCACTTCCCTTGAGGGGGATCATATTCCTTTGTGTTGGGACTGGTCTGAAGGACTCTTGGGCGCTGTGCTATTTCTGTGTGTCTGGTCAAGGAGTCTCTACCTTTAAGTTGGAAGAATTCAGGGTATCACGGAATACTCTTAGCCTGGATGTGGTGATGGCCCACGTAGGTGCTGGTGTTCTACACACGCTCATCTTATTGCTGTTGACACTCTGTGACTCACTCAGATTTTTCAAGGAATAAGTGTGTGAGGTGTGTGGTGTCACTGAGATTGTGCAGGTAATATAGGTATAGTGTACCTGGCATCTGATCAGACATTTCAATTGCCTAACCATTTTTTTCTGTCCCTACCTTCTGCAAAGTCAGAAATAGGCTTTGGGGGGTATAAAGTGGTTTAGTATTTTAAAATAGGTTTTTCATGGGAAACCACATTGCCAAGTTCTGCTGTTGTATAGGCACTTGGGGTTCAGGCATCCACCGTTACGGGTTGAGGAAGGCAGCAGTTGTGTCACATGGAAATGGTGGGTATAAGTAAAAGAGTTTTTTTATGGAATACTTGATTGTGGTCTAGGAAAAAAAACTTAGAAAAGCAAAAACCAGATACTGCTCTACTCAGCATGTGCGTCTGTGTGAGCATCTCAGGGAGTGGGCATGGTGGGCGATATTGAGAGTATTTCCTTCTTTCCCCCCCTTTTTTTAATGTAAAATTTTGAATAAAATTAAAGGGACTTTAAAGTAGGCACATTATTGAAGGGAGCTGGGGTGGAGAGACTATAATTCAAAATGTAATTGTCTTTGGAAGGTATAGTGGATTCTGCAGTCACTGTTACCCTTCCAGTTATGTTTGGGAAGAAAGTTAACTTTGAAGGGAACCAGAGGGGTGGTGGCTGAGGGCTGCTGATTTGGGGCCCTGCTGGGGACCTTCTCTTCCCCTTTCTGCTCCTTGGTGGAGCACTTGATGCTCACTTTCCTTCTTGAGACTCTTACCACCCCGGCTTTGGAAGTCTGTTTTGGAAGCTTTCCTCCCACAGTTAATATGTCTGAGTAAACACTGACCTAGTCCGACTTCCTGTTGATGCACAAGGAGTTTCTGTAGACTCCCCAGTAATGCCAGTCTGCAGGGTGTTCACGTAGGGATTGTTTGAACTTCTTCACTGGCAGGCCATTATGTTTCCTAAAGCAGTTCTTGTCCTTGCACCTTCTTTATTACAAGAGAAGGAACTGCCCTTGTGTGACTTGTATCCTGCAGTCTCTGTGCTGCCATCTAAGGTAACACAAAGTCTCACCTCTGACATTCAAGGAGCCCTGGCTTCTCTCAGTGACAGCTGGTGTCTGAGTGAATCTCATGCTCTGAGGGCTCTGGAGCTGCTCTCCTGGCCTCTTGATGTGTGAGGGAAGACTGGCATTTTCAGTGAAGGAGGAAGAACAGAGTGGTGAAAAGCAGGATGTGGGTGGGGATCAAGACAGACCTGGATTTAAATACCAGACTTACCACCCACTGTGAGCTGTGTGACCTTGGGCAAGTTACTTTCTCTGAACCTCAGCTCCTTCATCTGTGCAGGTGGCATTTTTTAGATTGTCTAAGATTGTTAGCATTTTTAGTGCTTTTGCATCACCAGGTCACTTGGAATGTGCAACAGCCACATAAAAGGAGTTAGGAGAAGTTTATGATCTTCATTTGACAGAGGAGGAAGAAGTAATTGAGAGGGGTCCATCACGTGCCTCAGGTTCTCTGAGAGTTTGGTGGTTGGTTTATGTTTTCAGGTTTTTTCTTACCAGGGAGGTGGATGTGCTGGCAGGTGTGGGTGCAGAATTGCTTTGGTAATTGCTTTGGTCTGGCTACTCTCCTATGGCTCGGGCGTGTGGAGGAGGGATGTATGGAGAGGGGGCTTAGTCTGCGATGCAGCTTCTGCCTCTGTGGGCAAGGCGTTAGCATTCAGAGAACCTTGCACCCTCACTCTCTTTGTGGCTGGAAAGCCTACGGTTGTTTTCATGGGGGAGACGGAGCAGCTCATTCTGCCCTGCTCATGGCTTTTCCTGAGACTGGCATATATCGCCTGTAGTTGCCTCAGACCTCATTCAGCTTTATTATGCTTGTCCTTCTAAATTCAGCACCCTGAAGCCACTGGCCTGGGGCCAGAGGGAGAACAAGGAAACCCGAGTGAGGCTCACTCTCCTCCCTGGGCTTCTGCACGTGCCTTTCTCCCCACTAGGTGGCAGCCGCCGACCGCGCGCTGAGAGCACATGAGGCTGCTGTTTCCAGACACAGTGGGCTTAATGCCATTGTAATTTTCCTCTAGACTTCCCACAGGTCTCTGAGATTTAACTGCCATGTAGCCAAGCCGTGTCTCAAACCATAATCGGGTCAGTGTTTATTTTGAAAGTAGTACGTGGAACACTTTGCCGGGTAGCGAGGAGAGCGCAAATGTTCAAAGTGCTTTTCCAGAATGGAGGTTGCGGAAGCGTTCTGTCACTTTCTAGTTGACACTCGTTTTCACACAGCTGGAATAAAAGGGTCTTAGGTTTGTGTAGGTAGAGATACAGGTTATTAGAGGAGAAAGCTTGGGGAAAAGAGGCTGAGGTTTCAGATGTTAAAAGAATTACACTGTATTGTGTATGTGTGTGTGTTTAATTTACAGTGGCAGTTGGGGCTGCTGCTACACTGGGAAGCAGACAGTTGCCTGCTGCCTTCCTACCCCTCAGGCCTCAGGGAGTTGGGTTCTGTTGGTCTCTCTTCTCCACCTCGTTTGGAAAGGAGGAAGGCTTTGGCCTAAGTGACAAAGAAAATGTGGTCTGCCAGTAGATGCAGGTGGATGTTGTCCGATGCTGAGAATGATCCCATGTAGCTGGCTGTGCTGGCAGCTGGCCAAGCCCATCAGAGCCAGCGTCTAGGCTAAGCCTGCTCCTTCGTAGCTCTCCTGGGGCAAGGTGGCCTTCGGAGCCTCGAATGTGCTTTTCTAGTTGCTTAGGAAAGCTTCCGTCATCATTCACTAGATTTCACTTGGATTTTCTACAGTCTCCGCCAAATCCTGATGCAGTTGGAGAGGCCCTTCTTGCTCGAATTGTCATCAGCAGCCCTCTCAATTAATTATAGACCTTTTTTTCCAGGGGGAGGCTGATGTCTCAATTTTTTTTTTGGCCACGCTGGGATTGCTGCTTATGAACCCTTGGATTCAAGTTTATTTTATTTTCTTTTTCCCCCTGGGAAGTAGCTGTATCATTTTGTCAGCAGACAGTGGTCACTGTGGGTTAACACCCCTACGCATGACCACATCCATGGGATAAGTTTCCTCAGCGAGCGCCCCCTGTCCCATGACTATGCAGATGGATTCGACTCTGTGTAGTCCTTTGTCATCTAGAGCGCTCTCTCCATGGCCGTCAATTATTGTTCTCTCTACATTGTCGAAACCTTTTTATTGCAACACAAGGAGGTAGAGAATGAACATTTTTGGCTTCCACGGCCAACTGTCATCTTTTAGGGCTGCTCTGAAACTGTGGTCCTTTCCCTGCCAACTGTTACATTCACTAGCCTTTCTTCTCCGTTCCTGTGGATTGTGGAGTGACTGTAGTGAGTGGAGAGGTTTGCCATGCAGAACTCTTGATTTGATGACTTTTCCTCCTCAGGTGGACTCTGATCAGGATGCATCTCGAAGTAGGTTACGAAATGCCCAAGAAAAGATGGTGTACTCCCTGGTCTCTGTGCCCGAGGGCAACGACATCTCCTCCATTTTTGAGCTTGACCCCACCACTCTCCGTGGAGGTGACAGCCTTGTCCCAAGGTATGATTTTTGAAGTTGCTAATCCCAAAAGAATTAGGGCCAGTATATGTGGCTTGACCATGCTTTATATGATTCAAGGTAAGGTATATTGCCTTTTAAAAGCTTCCATTTTCATTGACTTCCTCCTTATTATGATACCTAGGTAGGTATTGGTCTGTAGAACTCAACTGCATTTCAGTTCTAAGTAATTTTATATGTATTGTGTTCCCTATTCTGGAAGTTACTTAATGAATTTTTCTTTGGATCACACAAGACAGGGGAATGGCAGTTATTCTAGGCTCAGTGTTTTAGTTTATTAGGAAAAGAACAGAAGCATGAAATTTGAAGTATCACATTGTTCCCTCCGAAGATGCTTTATGGGAAGCTCTTGGCGAAGAAGGAATGAGGTGTTCCTTGGCCATATTCCCCAGTGGGTTGGAAGAAATCCCTGTAACACTGTGAGAAGGGAAGGTTTGAGTTTCCGGGTCAAGTGACTAACCAGGTTGGAAGTCCCCTGCCTCTATATTCCCTCCATTCATTACATTTTTTTCTTGGCAAACTTTCTTTGTGGGGAATTTTCCTCATACTGATTCAAAGCTCAGAAGCAAGAAAATCTCTGTGATCACTTTGGCCAAAGCGTCTGGCATGGTCTTCCAGTGTGTTCACTTACAATCTCAGACTGGATCCTTGCTGTCTTTGCTTGAAATGAACTTTTATTCCTTCTTGCCCTTGGCTGCTGACCTCCAAGGCAGAAGAGAGTAGGGTGTTGTATTCGTTGATCCCATGGACTCATAAAAAACCTTAGGTATAATACAGACGTTTATCTCCATCTTAAAGTTGTGTTAAATTTTGATCCTTTAAAGATCAGAAAGTCTAGGGTTGGATACAGGAATATCCATAAAATGCTATAAGCGAAGGCATTTTTGTAGTAGCCATGGTTAAAAGGCTTCTTCAGAACCAGAATGAAAGGAATAATGGCAAATTCTGGATAAACTAAACAAGATTGTAAAATTGTAGTATGTGGCCATCGTGTCCATCAGGTGGACACAGGAAGAGCGTGCAGCTCTGTGGCTCTTTTGTAATTGTCCTGGTATCATGGCTTTTGAGTTAAGGGTTGAGAATGAGTCTTGGGAGGAATTGGTAGAAGGCCCTTTTGGGTCATAAATGAAATTTGACATAGTACTCTATAGAATGTAATCATCCAAGTAACAGCTTAAGCTTTAGGCTTTGGTTGTACATTGACAATACAGAAGTGAATCCAAGTCACTTAGAATGAAAAATGCAAATCTCTTTGTCAAGTATCTTGTTCAAGTTGTTTAATTTATATTCAGGCTAGTCAAAGTAAGTGGCACTATAGCTTCCCTCTCCTGGACTAACTTGTAATGTTCACAATAGTTATAATGAAAAAAGAAAGAGAGGAGATGTCTACTAAAGAGATGTGCCTGGTTTGATTTAGCCAGCCACCCTTTTCTCATGAACATGATATGCCAGTGTTCTAAAATGTTCTTAGTGCAAAAACTTATATTCACCCTTCTTTGCCTCAGTCCCACCAATGTTGCAAGTTGGAGCTTGAGTTTTCTGTAGCAGAAAACTGTCGTGACTCCCTGAGTCTTCCCTGACTATCTCCCAAGGCGGTGCCCTTTGCTGATCATCTCTCCTTACTTACCATGCTGGGTGTGTATTCATCTGGTCTCACTCATAGGATAGTAGGTTTTTTAAGCACAAGGATTATGCCATTATTTCTACTAGTTCTTCAGAAGAAAAGGAAAATTGAAAAAATTGTAAAAATGATTCCTGCTCCCTGTAAAAAGAAATGGCAATGATGTTTTAAAATCTTAGGGTGAACAAAGAAGCAAGTAAAAATCACATATAATTCAAGTATTATTCAGATGTAACTACTGGCAACATTTTGGTTTATTTTCTTTCAGACAGGTCTCTGAATACACAAAAGTGACTATATAATTTATTATAAATGAGATCATATGCTTTTTTAAAATACTTGTTTATTGAATAATATCTTTTTACATATTTTCAAGTAAATGTCAGTTGTCATCATTTTAAATAACTGTATAGTACCCTTTTATGCACTATGATTAACTAGTCTGTTACTGAGACATTGGATTTTTTTTAGGTTTTTACTATTATAAATAATTCTTTGTCAAACATCTTTGTGCTTCATTTTGTACCTGTGTTATCATCGCTTAAGGAAAAATATCTAAAAATGGGATTGCTAGATAAAAGGATAGATACATTTTACATCATATATGCAAAGACCAGACTCCTTTGCAGAGTTCCTCCTGATCAGCTCTCACCAGCAATGTTCAGGGTTTCAGCAGTCTTTAAGAACTTCAGAATATAATCCAATAAAATGATATGTTGTTTTAATCTGTGTAAACTGTAGACTAAGGAGGTCGAATGTTTCTATGTTTATTGGGTGTTTGTATTATTAAATTACTGATCCAAGTCCTCATCTAATTTTCATTTCCAATATTCATGTTTTTCTTACTGATTTTTAAGAGCTGTTTATAATATTAAAGTAATTTTTATATATTATAAATATGTAACATATATATTAGTAACTCTTAAAAACAATTTATTGAGAACAGAGTCTTGCTCTCACCCTGGTGAGAGTGTGGTGACATCATCACAGCTTATACCAACCTCAAACTCCTGGGCTGAGCAATCCTCTTGCCTCAGCCTCCTGAGTAGCTGGGTCTATAAGAGCTTGCCACCACACCTGGCAAATTTTTCTATTTTTTGTAGAGACAAGGTCTGACTCTTACTCAGGCTTGTCTCAAACTCCTGATCTCAAGTAATCTTTCTACCTGGGCCCTCTGGAATATTAGGAATACAGGCATGAGCCATTGTGTCCAGCTAGTGAGTAACCCTTTGATGGTAGAATGCACTGATGCTATAATAGTTCACTGTAAACAGAAATTCCGGGGCTCAAGCTATCCTCCTGCTTCAGCCTCTTGAGTAGCTGGACTACAGGTGTGCCTCACCATGCCTGGCTAGTGTAAAATTTTTGTAGAGGCTGGATCTTGCTATGTTGCCGAGCTGGTCTCAGAGCTCCTAGCTTTAAGTGATCCTTCCCCTTTGCTTCTACAAAATCCAGGGATTGTAGGCCAGTTACTGTGCCTGGATTAGGGTTTTTCCCTTAATTTTGTTCATGACTATTTTTTTTTTTTCTGTATAGATGATAGAAACCTGAAACTATGTAGTAAAAACTATTCATCTTTCACTTTTTAAATGTGGGAATCTAAAGCAACCTTTTTGGAAGGAAGTATGGAGAAGCCTTAAAGAACTCAAATTAGACCTCCCATTTGATCCTGCAGTCCCATTACTAGATATCTACCCAGAAGAAAAAAAATCTTTTTATCATAAGGACATTTGCACTAGACTGTGTATCGCAGCTCAATTTACAGTCGCCAAAATGTAGAAACAGCCTAAATGCCCACCAACCCAGGAATGGATTAACAAGCTATGGTATATGTATACCATGGGATACTACTCAGCCACTAAACATCTGGAGACTTTGCATCTTTTGTATTAACCTGGATGGAGATGGACTATTTTTAGTAATGCATCACAAGAGTGGAGAACCAAGAATCCAGTGTACTCAATTCTAGTGTGAAGGCAGTAGAT
>CAUYTI010064744.1:0-10795 GCA_963575145.1 Galago senegalensis
TTTTTTTGAGACAGAGCCTCAAGCTGTCCCCCTGGGTAGAGTGCCATGGCATCACACTCACAGCAACCTCCAACTCCTGGGCTCAAGCGAGTCTCTTGCCTCTGCCTCCCAAGTAGCTGGGACCACAGGTGCCCGCCACAATGCCCGGCTATTTTTTGATTGCAGCCGTCATTGTTGTTTGGCAGGTCCGGGCTGGGGATTTGAACCCACCACCCTAGGTGTACGTGGCTGGCGCCTTAGCCGGTTGAGCTATAGGTGCCGAGCCCTAAAAACTTTTAGAAAATGCCACCCAGGTTAATACAAAAGAGGTAAAGTCCCCAGTCCCTATCTTTTCTTTTAAATGACTGAATAGTATTCCATGGTACATACATACTGCAGTTACTTAATCCATTCCTAGGTTGATGGGCACTTAGCTTGTTTCCACATTTTGACAATTATAAATTGAGCTTTGATAAACAATCTAAGGCAAATGTCCTTATTCTTCTTAGTAAAGTCTCACAAAAATGGAAAAGCAAATATCCAACATACTCAATAAAAATATGAAACCAACAGATGATGCATTACACACCTCCATAAGAGAAAAACTCAATTCAAGTTGGGGGGTGAGGGAGTAAGGGCAGGTGGAGAGGAGAGAAAGAGAGGGGATTGGTGAGCTCCCACTTAATAGGCACAATGTAAGCGTATATGGCACATCTTTTGGGTTTGGGACACAACTACAAGCGGGATTCTACCTAACAAATGCAAATATTATAACAGTTCTTTTTACCCTTACATTAATCTGAAATTTTTTTTAAAAAAAGCTTAAAAAGCAAAGAAAAGATATTTATAATCTATTGAGTAAAGCAGATATCAAAATGTTAATCATCACAAATAGCTATATGATTACACAAATACGTGTTCAATGTTGCTACAGAATGATCATTCAAAAATCAAAGGTGGTCATAGAAACTCTGTGCTTGAAAGGTTTCTCTTTCTCCCCCATTGCCTGCTACGTACAAGGCCAGATCACTTCATATCACCATCCCTTCCATATACCTTCCATAGAATGATAATGAGTCATTCTATCTTGTGTGATTATGTTTTGGACACTCTATTCTCTTAATCTGGGATGATTAATTCCACTTGTCTAGCTGGGACTCTCCCACTCTTCTTCATAACAAACTGTAACCACCCCCATCAGCCCCTCGATTATCTCCTTAATTTCCCAAATTCAGGAACTCCCTTTTCTACATATTCAGGTTGACTGAGATTGTTTCTACACTGTAGCCTTTCTCACCAAGTATTAAAAATTGATTTCAGGCTCAGCACCTGTAACTCAGCAGGTAAGGCTCCAGCCACATACACCGGAGCTGGCAGGTTTGAATCCAGCCCAGGCCTGCTGAACAACAATGACAACTACAACCAAAAAATAGTTGGATGTTGTGGTGGGCACCTGTAGTCCCAGCTACTTGGGAGGCTGAGGCAAGAGAATGGCTAAAGCCCAAGAGTTTGAGGTTGCTGTGAGCTGTGATGTCACAGCACTCTACCCAGGGTGACAGCTTGAGACTCTGGCTCAAAAAAAAAAAAAAAAAAAGAAGAAGAATTGATTTCAATTTTAGTCACTTTTAAACTATGAGCTCTCTGAGAACAACAAATATAGTTTATATCCTTAAGCAGACACTTAACAAATATTGATGGCTTGAACAAATATGTGAAGGAAAATTTAATTAGCCTTCAATACAAATATGGAAACTTGAACTCTAGATTAGGACATGATCTGTCACAAAGTTGCTAATGTATGGTGTCATTTATGCCATAATATATTTTAGAGTGTTTTAGCAAGAAATTATGCAAATTATTATAAATAAAATCCCCAGTCTCAATTCTTATCCCTTCCTATTAACCTGAGATTCCATTGACATGGATAAATTTGGTTTATATGTCAGCAAGGAAAGAATTCTTTTAATCTTTCCAGGCAATCAGGGAGTCATTTTCTTCAAAGGAGTGCTGTTTTAGGGAATTATTGGTTGACATGGATTAGATCCAGAGATAAATTGATGAATATTTGATATTCACATAGTACAGTTGACAGTGGAATTATCTAGTTTTTAATGAAAAGTATAAGGTTCTGCTATGTTGCAGTCCAAAACTCGATTTGAAAGAAATAATATATAACTTGTAAGAATTTTGGTAAGAGAGGGGAAAAAGTCTGACTATGAATTGTATTAGTCACCTCCAGTTCTGAATTTGAGATGTGGTTCTATGAATAGAGAATATGGGTAGGAACAGTCAGAAAAGATGAGTTGGGGTAGAATTGGGGTGTGTGGAACCAACAGGCTTTAAAGACAGCACACAAGCCTCACCTTTGCTGTGGAATCCATTGTAAAATCTGGCCCCAAAGGTCTAAAAGCCCTGTCCTGCTCTCCATCTGCTCAAACTACTGTCACACGCCAGAAAGGAGGAGTTTCTTACATTTCTCCTCCAATGAAGAATCAGATAGGACTAAGCCAATAGAGGGCCTTGTCGTTCTTTCCTCTCTGGTAACTGTCCCCTCTGGTGATGCTCAGTCAGCCTTTGCTTGGTACATTAGTTTCTTAAGTTGCTATAACAAATTACCACCAACTAGGTAGGCTAGAGAAACAGAAACTTACTCTCTCCTTTATGTGCAGGCCAGAAGTCCAAAATCCAAGAAGGACCATGCTTCCTTCCAAGACTCCAGAGAAGAATCTGCTCCTTGCTTCTCCCAGCTTCTGGTTGGTCCAGGTGTCCCTGGGCTTGTGGCCCCACAAGCCAATCTCTGCCTCACTCTGTCTTTACATAACCTTTTTCTCTTCTCACTCATAACTCCCTCTGCTTCACTCTTATGACAATACATATTGCATTTCAGACACACCTAGATAATGCAGGATAAATTTCAGAAAAAATTCAGGATCTTAACTTTTATTTATTTATTTATTTTGAGACAGAGTCTCAGCATGTTACTCTCAGTAGAGTATGTAATGTCACAGCTCACAGCAACCTCCAACTTTTGGACTTAAGCAATTCTCTTGCTTTAGACTCCCAAGTAGCTAGGACTAAAGGCAACTGCCCCAACGTTCAGCTATTTTTTGTTTCTGGGCTGTAACTGCCTGGGCTGGGTTCAAACCCACCACCCTTCATGTATATGGTCGGGACCATAACCACTGTGCTACGGGCACCAAGCCCAGGATCTCTAACTTAATTATGTTTTTTTTTTTCCATAAAGTATAATAGTATTCACTCTTCTGCTCTATAAGGCAATGTTCACAGATTCTTAAGATTAAGGTGATATATATATATATATATATCTTTTATAACTATCTTACATATGTATTTAAGTGGTATATATATCTTTCATATGTATTGTATATCTTACATACACATGTATGTCTTTTAAATATATATGTAAGATATATGTATATATCTTATATAAATCTTGGATGTGGGGGGCACCATTGAACCCACCTGTATGGGACTGCTTGCTAGAGTGAACACAGTCAAGTTGATGATGGGTCCCATCACAGCACACAGCATGCTCACGTTAGGCCAGTGTCCTCTCACCCCACGCAGTGAGGAGAACTTCCTGGCTTATGGGCTGTAACGCTGGGTGGCAGGCACAACAGCTTCCTGTGTTCACTGGCTCCTTGGAAGCCTGAATGGACTCGGAAAACTATAACAGGGGTTCTCTTAATTAAAGCTTCCTGGAATAACCTCTCATGCGGAGTTCCTCTTCTTGTGACTGCATCCCCAGAAACCAGCACTTATCTCTGCATTTGCTGGCTGTTAGGTATCTCTGTCTCCTCTGTAAGTTTCTGCGGGGTGGGAATCCTTCCATATTGGTATTTGCATAGCTACCACCTCACCTAATGCTCACTTCACTGATTGATTTATAGTAAATGTGTGTTGAAGTAAACTGAACTAAATCCAGGTTAGCCAGACATCTGGAGTCTGGAGAACAGTGTGGTCAGCGGAAGACTCACATCAGACA
The DNA here is from genome assembly GCA_963575145.1 of Galago senegalensis. NCBI lineage: Eukaryota > Metazoa > Chordata > Mammalia > Primates > Galagidae > Galago > Galago senegalensis. The sequence goes on from CAUYTI010064744.1 coordinate 3,986, forward strand.
ATCTCTTGTCCTTTTACTCTACAAGATAAAACTGTCCTTCTTCTATTTCTAGGGCGTACGCAGCATTAGAGATGTTCTTGTCTTTATGTCTTGCTCCGTTTATAGGTTTTTCCTCTGTCTGGCTGAGACGTATTGATGGCCAGCTCTTCTCAAATCACATGTGATGCTGATCTCTTTCTTATCAAATGCAGTCACTACATGTTCGCAGAAATTACTGAGGAATGTATTGATTTTGTGGTTTTAAATATCCTGGAGGCTTCCCTTAAATTACTTGGAAGAGTTTCCCTCTTCAATGCTTGTATTGTGAAATGACGTAAAAAGGAAGCCAGAGCTATAGGCAGTATTCCCACGGCCTATATTTTCATACATAATGGATAGCACATTTCTATTAAAATTTTCTGCCCCCTCCTTTTTTCCTGCTAGTTATTTCAGTGCATTCTTAGGGCTAGTCACCGAATTGGATAGATTTAATTTAAAGGGAACTAAATGAATAAACAAAATAGCAGGAATTTGAATTTATTATTTCTAAAAGTCAGTATTTACAGACCTTGGATACCTTAAAAACATAGAATTACCGTTCAGGATAATTTCACAATGAACTCAATTCGTGTTTTGTAGGAGATGAAACACTTTCTTTAATGTGGATTTCTAAAAGAAGAAAGACTCTCATACACTTCCTCTGCAGCTGTAGCTCAGTCTGTTGTGAAAACGGCTTTATTGTCATAGCATTTTCTAGGCAAGAACGACCCTGTCCCAGCAGAAGTATTGTTAATCAGAAGACTAAGGGAAAGCTTAAAGCCTTCAGCTTCCCCAATATCCCATTTTTTAATTCTGTACAAAGCCGCAATCATGTAACAAGTTGGGGGGAGAGGAGTTAGCACAATTTTATTAGATTATGATACCAGTTTTCCTGAAGCTTTTCTCATTAATCAATCTCTTTAAAGTTGCATCATGTGGTATTAAAGGCACCTGCTTTGTGCTTATCCTCACCTACAGGGGGGAGACAAAGGGGAGGAGGAAGACAAAGTAAAACTTGGGGCTCGGTGCCCATAGCTCAGCAGTTAAGGTGCTGGTCACGTAAACCAGAATTGATGGGTTTGAACCCAGCCTGGGCCTGCTAAACAACAATGACAACTACAACAACAACAACAACAAAAAAAAAACCATAGATGGCCATTGTGACAGTGCCTGTAGTCCCAACTACTTGGGAGGCTGCACTCTACCCAGGGCAACATAGACTCAGTCTCAAAAAAAAAAAAAGGTAAAAATTAGGTTGGTAAGAATAGGACACTAAGAGATTGCAGACAAGAATCCAGAGAGTAATTCATATAATGAAAGCAGAACTATGGATTTGGACAGGACAGCAAAATAGAAAATGCCTGATCTAAAGAGGATAAAAGTTAAATAACTGAACTATGTGGGCAAGTTCTGGGTTACAGTCAACAACAGCTGACAAGGGACTGATATGGAAGCAAGGACTGGGGAGCAGTAATTGTGCTTAGTGGGTAGCCTCAGTTTCCCCTGAGCAGAATAAATGCTAAGGGATGCTTGTGTTTCTTTGGGGACTTTTTCTGTGCTCCTATGTATGACTTCTTGTGTGTGTGTGTGTGTGTTTATCTAAAATATATTACTTTTTTTTATTTCTTATAGCATAACTGTGTACATTAATGCAATCATGGGGTACAGGGCACTGTTTTCATATACATTTTGAAATACTCTCATCAAACTGGTTAACATAACCTTCATGTCATTTTCTGTTATTGAGTTAAAACGTTCATACTCTGCTTTTAGAAAGATTCACTGGTACCCTTGTTATAGACTATGTACGACTTCTAAGTCCCAAACCAGCCGTTCCCAACTCATAGAACTTCTTAAGTAGTAAGTATTGCACAACTGAAAAGCAGTGAGGCTCAAAGCCCCATGAGAATTGCTATAACTTCCGTCTTGTTTGCCACTGTTTGCCCTCTGATACTCGTAATTTCACCTTTGCAAATCACTCGCTTTCAGTCAAACACAATTTTGCTCTCTTAATCTTCCCGTGATGAGGGAGGTTGTTTGAATTAACCCTTTTTCCTGTGAGCCTGACTTTTCACTGTCTTCAAGCCAGCAAAAGGCTTTTCTGGTTTTGCTATTCATCACGCTGAAAGTAGTTGATAAGGGAAAGTTACTGTGTAATTAGCATCATTATTGTGTAATACTGTAGGGTAATTTTCCACCTGTTTTCATTATGTGGATCTTTGTTAAAGAAACTGTTCAGCAATTAGGCTAAATATTTTAGCAGTGATGAGTCTAGAATAGAAATCTTCTCTGGAAGAGCTGCTGCTTTGGAGGCCCCAGGCTATTCCAGATACTTCTGACTCTCTCAAAGGTGCAAGACCCAAAGAATAGATTGAAATTATAGTCAAGTCCCACACAGTCAAGTCAGTTTTCATTATAATTTAAAAATAGGATTTTGATAAGTACATAAATGGTTTTCTATGACACTAGACTGAAATTTGAATCCAATAAGCCCTGTGAATTCTAATACGAGATGAAATCTTCACTAACTATTTGACAGTTTGTTCTTTGTTCGTAGTTGGACATCGTTCACCTGAAATGTACCTTGTTAAAAGTGCTACGAGAGCCAGGGCAATGGCAGATCTTGATGTGTTTTAAGTTGTTGAGACAAGCAAAGTAAGAAAAAAACATTGTCTCAAAAAATTTCCCCGGGGACAGATTAATTATATTTAATTATGTAACTAGAAGTTGGAATTAGCTCCAATTTCCACCAACAGTATTTGAACCAGTTTTAGAGAACTTGAAATGCTCAAGTTTTTTCACTTGCACCATATTTTTTGTAACCAGAAATTTAATGAGAATGGGAAGATGCTAACACCTGGAGAGGAATTATATTACTTTTTCATACGGTACCTTAACCCGATGAATCTGGAAACTCCTTGGTACCAGTCAAATACTTGAGTTGACCTTGCAGGTAGATGAAAAAGTATCTATCCATGGACAGCTATGCTTCCATAATATTACCACCTTCAAAACCAAATTGAAGATGATACAGGGAATACTGGTAGCCAAGAAATATTGAAAGTCATTACTGAAGCTTGGAGTCATCTTTCTTGCCTTCTGCTGAATTAAACATGGATTTTCTACTTGCCTTTTCATCAACCATTCTCACTATAAACCAGATTCACCCCAGTTTCTTCCATATCTTTACCCTTGGAGGGAAAAAAAATGCCTATGCAATTTCGCACCAAGTCTAATCTTCCTAAATGCTAATAATTAACACAACTTGGGTTATAATAATGCAAACTGCTGTAGAGATTCTATCTCCAGACATCAAATAGACCCATTTTTCTTCATGCACTATGTTTAGCCATTGAATAAACACAGTCATATGCAGCATTTCTTGGTCGTAACTTATTCCATTTCATAGTCTAATAAGATGACTTCTTTGAATTTGAAATAAAAAGTGTAAATGGTTCTATAGCCAACATTTTAACATTATATCTTTTAAGTTCGATCAACAGTTCAAAACCAATGAAAGTAAAATATTTACAAAAAAGCAAATAAGCTTTAAGTTGAAATTACAGGGCTATAATTAATATAGAGAACATTTTTTATCTTTGTAAATTAAACATTTGGCACTTATACCATAATTCTCCTGGCCTCAAAAGGAACTCAGAGCAGGACTCTTGGTCCTGAGGAAATTTCAATAACTTTGAAATGAATTTTTGCATCTTCTAGAAAACACAATGTACTTGGCGAAAGAAGGTATCACAGGATGTTGATTTATAAAAACTCCTTTTATCTATTTTTTGCATGTTTGAGTTTTATTTTTGGTGGTGGCCAGGAAGGGTGGGTGCTCGGTGTTTCCCTGGATACAAGGGTACCAAAGGATCCACTACATGCACTTTTCCAAAATATTGTCATCTGCTTACTGAACGTGTTGTATCATCTGTCTTTGTTGAATAGGGCATAGCAATAATGAGTTCAGGTGACCAATAGTTTGACACGTGACAGTTCTCTTTGTTCCGTAATGTCAAATTGTACTTCTGGTTAGCATTTGTGGATATACAAGCCATACATTTTTCTCAAAATTTTGGATTTATTCACAATTTAGATGGTTATTTTAGAGTAAAACTATGAAAAAAGAAGAAGAAGGGAAAGCCCTCAAAGGATTCAATAATAATGCAACAGAAGCAGCAGAACTGAGATCATACAAGGACTGATCATTTTGATACACTTGCTAGCCTTTGCATTTAAAACAAAGAATTTACACGCCCACCTCCTCTAACTCATCCCTTCCATTCCAATATGTCTTTCTCTCCTAAACTCAGTGGTGAGTTCCTTCTATTATTTATGGTCTGCCAGTACCCAGACTCAGATATTCCCATCCAAAGCAGAGCACCCTATATCAGTGGTTTTTAAATTTTAGCTTACACATGAATCACCTTATTAACATACAAAGTTTCTGGGGTCATTCCAGAGTTTCTGAATCAAGACTTTGCTTTTTTAAAAATTTCATATTAATATGATGGGAGGGAAAGGGGAGAGAAGGGGAGGGAGGGAGATTGGTAAGACTTCCCGTTTTTAATAGGTTTCCTGTGATGTTCACCCTGCTGGTTCATGCTTTAAGAACCACTGCCCTATACTTACTGTCCTGAGCTTGGAGAGGTAGGCCTGATTTCAAACATTCCCTTCAAATTACCCTTTAAGATTATTGTTGCTTATGAGATGTTAAAGTATTGGGGTGGTAGAGGTTTACAAATAAGGGTAGGACATAAATACTTGCACCAAGTTTCTCTCCTCATTCTTTCCTTCCTCTTCTACCACCAGCCTCACCCACCCCCACCCCAGCCAGGAGACCTAAACTCCTTTAGCTGATCAAGGAAACCATGATCAACATTAGACAATTCACACTGCATGTCAACAGCTGACTTGGAGCTGCTTATGGTCCACTGAGCACATTCACTTGTTCAATTAATTAATTGAATGGATCTTTTCATCACAAGTATTTTAACCAAGTAGGTTACAACAGTGGGAATCCTTCCTGAGATCCAACTGACCTCTTTATCTTCTCAATTTTGTCCAGAGAAGCTTTTTTTCGGAGAAGAGAAAAAAACAAGCTTCCACTTGCTTTTTTTTTCTTTTTGAGACAGAGCCTCACTTTGTCATCCTTGTTAGAGTGCCATGTTCACAGCTCATAGCAACCTCAAACTCTTGGGTTTAAATAATTCTCTTGCCTCAGCTTCCCAAGTAGCTGGGACTATAGGTGCCTGCCACAGTGCCCAGATATTTTTAGAGACGAGGTCTCGCTCTGGCTCAGGCTGGTTTTGAACCTGTGCATTCTGGCAATGCACCTGCCAGGGGCTCCCAGAGTGCTAGGATTACAGGCCTGAGCCACCGTCCCAGGCCACCTACTCTTGAAATAGATAACTCAGTGAGAACCGATGCCTCTAGTGACAATGAGAACTACTGAACTAGCCTTATCCCTGCAGCTCATCTACTGGGACACGGGTGAAGTAAAGGTAATGCCTATTCTAATATCCCATGGGCCTGTTTTCTCCCTCATCTGAGGGACCTGAATCAGTTTTGCTTTTCAAGTAAGTAAAGATCTACCCTGTGCTCCAGAAGAAAGACAGCTGATGATCTGAAAGAATAAAAGCATATGTGTAAAAACTACATGAAACTAAACAAGTAAATAGATACAACTAAATGGCAGATTAATAGATAAACAGACAGACCAGAAGTTTCTTTCCTGTCTATAACTGTTTGGTAAGTGTCAAGAATGAAAAGCAAAAGAGAAAACATTGCCAAACTCTCCTGCTAAGGAAAAAAAAAAGTGGGGGATATAGAATTTTAAATTCTTCCAACAAATATTTAAAGGGACAGGAGAAATAAGTAGCAAATCTTTATCAACTTTTCTAGAAAGTGGCTGACATTATGTACATGGCATTATGTCAACCACCTCCCTACTTTGACCACCTCCTTCAGTTGACTTAATTTTCACAGACCAGGCATGCACCGATGTACGGATCTGTACAGTGGGCCTAATTCCTTATGTTGACCACCTCTGTATGTTGACCAATTGGTTACAGTCCCCTGGGAGGTCAACTTACAGAGGGTCTAATGTACTTGCTTCTCTTTTTTTTTTTTTTTTTACGTAAAATAAATTTTAAAATGCACATCAAGTTGAAATCTTTGCTCTCTTTTCCAGACCTTTTTCTTTCCCTGGAGGTAACATGATCATTAATTTCTTAGGAATCCTACTTTTACTTTTACTAAATGTATATGCATTCATAGAGAAATAGACTATTCCTTTGTAAATGATTCATACATGGTTTTAAAAAGTATTATTCCTTCTCTTTTTTTCAGTCTTGATATCCCACAATACAAGTTCCATATATATAAATGAATGGTATCTCTTTCCCAGCTTCCCTCCCTATGGCAGTTTTCTAATCAGAGTCATTCTCCAATATGCTTTTGTCAGATAAAGTGATCTATCTCTGCGGGTCTCCAAGTTTCATAGATTAAGAGAATTTAGATACAAATTAACCTTCCTGGTTCTCATTTTTTGTTTAATGTGCTTTTCTTTTTTTTTTTTTTTATTGTTGGGGATTCATTGAGGGTACAAGAAACCAGGTTACACTGATTGCATTTGTTAGGTAAAGTCCCTCTTACAATCGTGTCTTGCCCCCAAAAGGTGTGGCACACACCAAGACCCCACCCCCTCCTTCCTTCCCTCTCTCTGCTCTTCCTTGAAGCATCACAGGCTGTCTGGCTACATTTAGGAGAGGTCGTCTTCCTTTCTGGCTA
>CAUYTI010064745.1:0-24637 GCA_963575145.1 Galago senegalensis
CCGGCTATTTTTTGGTTGCAGCCGTCATTGTTGTTTGGCGGGTCCAGGCTGGGGATTTGAACCCGCCACCTTAGGTGTACGTGGCTGGCGCCTTAGCCGGTTGAGCTATAGGCGCCGAGCCGGTGAACCTTCTTAAGTAACTTATTTGGGCTCAGTTTTCCTACTGCCCAGATTATCTTTAAATTTTGGCCAACTCTAAAATGGAGTGATTTTATTTTTTAGTTTGTCAATGTTTATTTGAAAATATCTTTCTTTAAAAAGGCAAAACCACATGCACTTAGTACTAAAATTAGAACTAGTATACTAACAACTACCTGCTCATGTCAGAGAAAAACTCAAATTTACATAGGGCAGAGAGAGGGAAGGGGTCGGGTGAGTTCCTGTCCCACCAGTCCTTCGCACAGGTGTATGAGACACTTCCTGGGTGAAGGACCCAACTACAACTTGGACCTCAGCCTTACAAAAGCAAACTATGTAACCTAACTGTATGTACCCTCATATTAATCTGAAATGTTTTTAAACCAATTACAGTATGTTTTTTTGAGACAGAGTCTCACTCTGTTGCCCCAGGCTAGAGTGCCATTGTGTTATAGCTCACAGCAATCTCAAACTCCTGGGCTAACGCAATCTTGCCTCAGCCTCCTGAGTAGTTCAGACTATAGGCACCTGCTACAAAGCCCAGCTGTTTTATAGTAGCGACGAGGTCTCATTCTTGCTCAGGCTGGCCTTGAACTCTTGAGCTCAAGGTATCCACCTGCCTCAGCCTCCCAGAGTACTGGGATGACAGGGGTGAGCCACTGCACCCAGCCTGGCAATAGCTATTTTCCAACATAGACATGGTGTACACAATTCTCCAGGACAGTGAGACACAGGATATGCAGAGCATGCATGAGAGGAACTTCCTACTTCTCAATTACATGGAAGCACAGAGCCACCAGCCATGCAAACAAACATCTGCATTTATTCCATCAGTACAGATCTGTGACCACGGTGAGGAATCAGTGTGATGGTATTACGTCCACCTTCTGGTGAGACCAACCCAAGTAGAGATGGAAGCTGTGCAGATGCTTCACAGCTTCTATCTCTGTGAAAGAGAGAAAGTGCCCAGAATAGTAGCACTCACATGTTAAAAAGCAGTCCAAGGAATACGATAATTCCACCGTGTAAATATCAAACAAAAGTCTTTATCTTAAATATTACTAGTCATATTTGGGGTATTTCTTTTTTTAATCTACTGAGGGGCAAGACGTTTTATGAGAGGACAATTTGGCCACCAAGTAAGCTTTTCCTACCTTGCAGACTCAGTTCTACATAGCCATTATGGCCCTCTGGATTAACAGTGCAGTGACACAAGGGTGGCTTTTGCTCCAAACCTGCACTACTGGTTTAGAGCCACCACTGGCTGCCAAGGACTTGAGGCACAGACTAACATTTTTAAATGAACCAATTTGTCTGAAAGTTTCCATTTCCTCCACACCCTGTCTTTAAAAAGCAAAGTCCATAAATCTAAAATGTTGTTGGGGGAAAGAAAATATGCCTCAGCTTGGTTTGTTTCTTTCTTGTATTTTATTTTATTCTGCTGTTTATTTAAGGAAATGGTGTGTGAAAATAACAAAACAACCATGAGTAAGACTGATTACATGCTCAAAATGCAAAGTATACTTTTCTAAGTCACATTGCATCTTTTTAATCTGGAAAAGGCTGTTTACAACAATCAAATACATCTACAAAGAGAAAACAGCTGCTTCCATTTTAACCAAAGTACAGCCATTACCAGGCACAAAATCTTGTCTTTTATGGGAGTATCCTTCTCAACATAAACCTTGTAGTGGCTCAGATTCCCATGAGCACTCCCACAAAGGACTCACAAAACCACAGTGACTCCTTGTGGTCAAAAATTACTGCCCATCACAACACACTCAAATCAGGACAGCAAATGAGAAACAAAAACTAGAAAGCAAATACGGTTAAGATACCTGATAATTGATAAAATGTAGTTACAATTCCCTTCTCCTCTTCATCAAAGAGCATCCTATCATCTTCATTCTCAAGTACAGCTTTTAGCACCGTAAGGAAACTCCGAAGGTAGTATGGATGACCAGGACCATCACAGCTTGACTCTTGCAACAAAGGAATATTGCAAGTGGTATCATTCTTCGAGCCATCATTACCTTTCAGAGGAAGCTGTTCAACATCACTCCTGGTAGAAGCATCATTTGTAGAAATATGAGAATCCACTTCTGAATGTGATGACTGTATTTTAGCTTCCCAAGCAATAGTCATTTTTACTTCTTCACAACTACATGCCTTACATTTTTCAACACTTTTACCATCCACACCTTGGATACTCTCTTGCTTTATGAGGATGTCTTTTGAAGTACACTTTAATTTACTTCCAAGAGTTAAATCTGGTGAAAATAAGATGGGAGCACTACCTGAGAAGCCAGGGGTGAGGGCTGATTTCCCACAATCCTGGGTAACCTTTTGGCTTTCAGCTTCCATTTTACTGCTTCTTACTATGTGTTCAGGAATACTCTCTTCCTTTGGAGAATCACATGTAAACATGTTTTCCTTTTGAGAACTATTTTCCAAAATTTGAACCACATCCTCAATTTCTGAGCAGTTATCAACCAGGCTCCTAACAACCGTGGATTTGTAACTCTGTGGACTAAGACTGACAAATTCTTCATTCTTATCTAATGATTTTTTTGCCTTTGTGTATTTTCTGGACAATTTAGATGACAGGCTTCCCAAAGAAATGATTTTCACAGTATTATCTCTGACCTCATCTTGATTCTTGCACATCAAACCACCAGTACTTTTAAAGTAGGGACTAGTCTGCTGTTTTATGCCCATTTTTTTTGACCTGCTTTGGCCAGGCGTTAAATGCGTTTTCGGTGGTGATGACTTCCTTGGTGTTACATCATCTAAGATAGTATTGGTTAAATCTACAGTGGACATGTTCGAATTCATTAAGCGAACCTGCACTGGATCACCTTGACCAACCTCATTATTGTTAGCACACATTTCATCAAGATGCTGGTTTAAGTCATATCTTGGCACCATTTTACTACAAATGGGGCAAGCAAGTTTAGCAGGTGGTGCATTGCTAAAATATGAAATTATAGAATTGGATGCTTTTTTTTTAGTCTTGCTGATTGATAAGCTTCTCCGAGGTCTTTTCTTGTCAGGAGATTTCCCTTCCGACATCATGAATATAAGAAAAATCAGGTGTTCCCAACAGTAACACACAGGCTATTTCAAGTGAAAGGTAGCAATGGTTTGCCCCCACTTCCTTGACTTGTTATTACCCAACAGTGACAGTCTATTTGACCTCATATTATTCGCTTAGACAGTTTCTTCTTCCTACAAAATGAAATACATATGTATCAGAAACATTTTTATGAACATAAGGAGAAGAGGGAGAAAAATTCTAAAACATGAAACAACACTATCTACCGGGATGCAGAGACAATCTCCGGCTTGAGACCGGAGACCAAGGCTCTGCGACCCGCTCCGCACGCAATCTTAGCGTGTTCTTTGCCGTAAGAGGAAGCAGCTGGACTTACGAGGGCGATTTCTAAGATATCTTTACGATCTAAAACTATTCGTTTTTAAATAGGTACAATTTGACTGTTCCAGCCCACTGCACCAGTGACTATTTTCCAGGTGAGGTGCTGGCTATTGGCGCGTGTCCAGGGTGATTCTCGCCCCAGAGGCCTGCACAGAACAAACGCACGAGTCGCACACCTGGAGGCCACCACTGCGACTTCGGCCACGAGCCCGACCCGGTCCCTCCACCCTCGCTGGGCGCCCGGTCCCTTCCTCCTCCCTCCCTCCGTCCCTCAGGGCCCAGCAGCCGCAGCGATCTAGGCCGGCAGCCCGCGCTTCCCACCCGGCTCCGCGCGCCCCGCGCGCCCAGGCATTCCCAGCCGATCCTCGAGTCTCGATTCCACAGGCATGGCGAGTGGAGATGCGAGTGATCGATCTCCTTCCTCGCTGGTGGCTAAGGCTGGCTGAGTCCCGGCGGCGGGAGCAGCCGGCTTCCCTGCCTTAGTCTTAGCCACCAGCCGTCTCTGCGGCCGGGTACTCTGATGGGATCTCTTCCCTAGTCGGTAGCAAATTTGAGCAATCTGTATACCTGAATACCTGTTTGCTGGAGGAACAAACAGCCTCCTGGGAGAAGACACAGGCAACTTCTATCACCAACAAGAGGATAACGTGAACTCTACTTGAGTAAACTCCTGAAAGTCAGCGAGAGGGATGGTTCAGTATTGGCTGGGCTTTCCAAAAGATTGTCCTGATGGATTACCAGTTATCTGATACATCTGTGTAAATGACCTCAGAAGCAAAAATAACAATAAAATGTAGTTGTTAAGGTGTGATGAGTCTTGATCACTTATTACTTTTGTTTTTAATATATTTTGCCACGTTGTATAATTTAACTTTTGATCATAGTTATGTTTAAGAGTTGAAAAATTAGTGATCAGTGCTGGAGCATTGAGACCGACTGGTTCCAGCATGCCCATGGATGACCTAGAAAGTAATTTTGAGATCAGGGACTCCCTGTTTATTATCTTTTACCATAAAATCATCATTGACTGCAACAGTGGCTAGCACTGTGTAATTATTTATAAATATGCATTGAACAAGTGCAAGAGGCTTGGCACACTGGCTCGCACCTGTGACCTGGGGACTCTGGGAGGCTGAGACAGGTGGGTTGCTTGAGCTCAGGAGTTTAAGACCAGCCTGAGCAAGAGCAAGACCCCATCTCTACTAAAAATAGAAAAACTAGCCAGGCTTTGTCTTGGGCACCTGTAGTCCCAGTCCTTGGGAGTCTAAGGCAGGAGGATCACTGGAGCTCAGGAGTTGAAGGTTGCTGTAAGCTATGACACCATTGCACTCTAGCCTGGGCAACAGAGTGAGACTGTGTTTCAAAAACAAAACCAAAAACAAGTGCCCGAGTCAGTGAACAAAACAAAGAGAAAAAAAGGCATGAATAGGAATTCATCAACATGGATATACTGAGTTCCTACCTCATTCCAGGTACTACGTAAATGCTGAAGACACATGACAGTGAACAGAAGGAGCTGTTGGTGGTGAGAGGGTTAGGGGTGTGGTCAATCCCCATCTTCATGAAAAATACATTCTAGCTGGGGAAATAAAGAAAAGACAAAAAATATGTGGCACCCATAGCTCAGTGGTTAGGTCACTGGCCACATTCTTCGGGGCTGGTGTGTTCCAACCCAGCCCAGGCCTGCTAAACAACAACAAAATAGTAGGTGCCTATAGTCCCAGCTAATTGGGAGTCTAATGCCAGAGAATCACGTAAGCCCAAGGGTTTGAGGTTGCTGTGAGCTGTGATGCCATAGCCTCTACAGAGGGCAACAAAGTGAGACTCTGTCTCAATTTTTAAAAATTACAAAAAGTAAATACAGAGGGTGCCAAAAATACACATTTTAAGAAAAAACTATTATAATATATGCCAATAACATTTGTTATATTGTTATCTTGTCACCTCTTGTAATTGCAGAAGTCAATTGAGTACGACAATTTTAATACAGTTTTGATAGTTTTTTCTTTCTTAAAATGAAGACAAAAAAATGGCAGCCTCTGTGTTTAGTGAAGTAGGAGATAAATAAAGCCAGAAACATCATAGGGTGGGGGGATTACAATTTGAAAGAGTGGTAAAGGAAGGCCTTACTGGAAAGGTGAGATTTGAGCAGACCTGAGGGATGTTAAGCGTGTGGACGTTTCAGAGAAGACACTTGCAAGCCAGGAAACAGCAATGGTCCATATAGAGCCCTGAGCTTGTCTACCAGACTCTAAGAACTTCAAAGAGGCTAGGAGAGCAGAAATGAATTGAAAGAGACAGCCGTGGGGCAAGATCTGGTAGGACAAGGCTCAGCAAGTCTCTGTAAGGGCCAGGTAGTAAGTATTGCAGACCATGTAGTCTCCGTCAAAACCAGCCAACACTCCCATCAGAGTATAAAAGCAGACACAGGTGGTATGTGAAAAATAAGTGTAGTTGTGTTCCAATAAAATTTATTTACAAAACAAGTGGCTGATTTGTGACTTTGAGTAAGATAGAAAGAGGAAAGATGTAAAGATTTTAGCACAAGCTCCAAAAGGACCATTCTGTCTGCTGCAATAAGAATAGATGATGGGGTGTGGTGCACAAGGAAGAAAGCATGAGAGGGCACAGGAAAAACAGAAGGCTGAAGCAGGAGTCCAAGGAGAGAGGATGATGTGTATGTCAGGGTACTGATGTTGCAATCGATAGTGAGTGGTCAAATTCTGGATATACTTAGAAGACAGAGCCAATGGGAATTGCTCATGGGGAAAGAAATAAGGTATAAGAAGAGTCCTGGGGACTCTGAGGCCTTTGGCCTGGCAACTGGCAAAACAGGGGCAGGGGAGAGCAGGAGTTCACTTTGGACATGTAAGTTTGAGTTACCACTTGGGACATTCTTGGAAATAAAGACACTTGAATTTATAAATCAATTCAGGTCATGCTGAAAATATAAATTTGGAACTTGTCAGAGTTTAAATGGTATTACTATGTAAGAGCAGGGATTGACTGTAGATAAGAGAACTGAAAAGGTCAGAAGACTGAGTGCTTCAGTGACCACTGGGACAGTGAGGAGCCAGTCAAGGAGCCAGAAGTAGTGCAGGAGGAATATAGCCCTGACATCCAGAAGACCGAAGGAGGAGGGGGTCAGATGCAGGCAGAGAACTGCCCCAGGGGTGGCAATACTGAGCAGAGCCATGGGATCGGAGCTGCCGCAGAGAACCCCCCAGTAGGATATCCCCAGCTGAGCCACTGGTGCAGGGCTGCCCCTGAGACCCTGGGTCTACAGTCACCAGTATTCACATCAGCTCGGGAGAGCTACAAGCATGGAAATCCGACCTGGGAGAGCAGCTGTGCGGGCTGCACCTAATAAGGCCACGAGGGTGGGGCCAAGTGGAACCTTGGTGGCCTAACCTTCACCCCAGTGTGACTGGAACGCAGGAGGTGAAGTCAAAGACTATCCTGGAGATTTGCTATTGTGTGCTCTGCTGGGTTTTGGACGTACTAGGACGCTTCCCTTCTTTCCTCATTCTCCCTTTTGGGATGGGAATGTCTATCCTATGCCCATCCTGCCACTGTATTTAAGGAAATTTGACTTCAGGATAAATTATACCTTGAATCTTACCCTTAGGATGTTTAACATGAGATTTTAGACTTAATGACCAATGTATTAAGAGGTGAGGAATTTAAGAAATGATTAAAACATTAAAGCAGAGCCCTCATGAATGACATTAGCCCCTCATAAAAGGGCTTGATGGCTGGTGCAATGGCTCACACCTGTAATCCCAGCATTTTGGGAGGCTGAGGTGGGAGGATCCCTTGAGGCCGAGTTCGAGGCAAGAATCTACAGAATATTAGAAAAACAGCCAGACTTCTTGGTGTGTGATGGGCACAGGTAGTGTCAGTTATTTGGGAAGCTTAGGTGGGAGGAGGATGGCTTGAGCCTGTAAGTTCAAGGTAAGAATGAGCCCCGATCTAACCATTGCACTCCAACATGGGCAGCAGAGCCAAGAGGCTTGTCTCAGAAGAAAAATCAAATAAAAAATTTTTTTAAAGAGTCTGAAGAAGTTTGGAACCTTTTTGTTCTTCCACCTCTAACAAAACAAAAAGGTACCAGCTTGAAACAGAAAGCAGCTATCATGGGACACTGAATTTGCTGGCACAATGACTTTGGATTTCCTAGCCTCCAGAACTGTGAAAAATAAATTTCTATAGTTAAAAAATTACCCAGTCTCAGGTATTTTGTTATAATAGCACAAGGAGACTAAAACGACCAGACAGGTGCTTCATCTAGCCCCATACAGCCCACTTCTCCGTTGCCTCCACCAGCTTCTGCACCAGTCAGCTTCTCTAACAGCATTGCAGAGTGCATACCCAGGCTCTTCCTGGCTACTATGACAAAAAAACCAGAAGGGCCTTCCTTGTTGCTTTGGCTGGTTTTTAGTCCTCATTTTCTATCCATCTGGAATAAGGATGCCTTTTCCTTCAAGGCATCATGAGCTCCTATCAGATAAAAGGCAAACTTCCCTGGATGAGGAGGTTGTAACAACGAGCACCTGGTGATCAGAAAAGACTCTATAGGTGTCAGTCTGTCTCCCTGACTGCACTGAGTTTCTAGCATGCCTAGATGGATGGTACTCTATAACCTACCCTAAGCCTTTGCTCATGTGATGTGAGATCAATTCCCAAAGTGGAATTTTCACTTGAGTGAAAGTGACACTGTTCAATGAAATGATGATGGAGCCGGGAAAGATCAAGACCCCAAAAAGCGAGGACCTTTCCAGTGTACAGCTGTTGTGAGTAGCATGCTGGCTCTGTGCCCCTCTCAGCCCTGCTCTTGCTCATAGCCCACATGCACAAGCTGGCCCAGACTTCACACAGGCCCAGGTCGGGGCTACAGCATACCAGGATCAGCTGAGGGTGCCTGGAGAGCCCCGCAACAATCAGATGGGTTTTCCAAATAGAGCGGGAGTATGTCTTTTCACACCATGGAATTCCCAAATATCAGCCACAGATGCAAGAAAGGCTCTCAAGAATTTTATTATAAAACAAAACAATGGAAGAAAAAATATAAGATTACACATTAATATTTACATTATTTTCAAAATATATTACAGCTTTAATTTGTGAACAGAAATATCTTGTCTTTTCTTCTTTTTCTTTTCTGTTTTCTTTGCATCATTGATTTGCATTTTTACTTGATCTTGTAATTTAGAAAAGAATGCTTGAGATGACTTTAAGGCCTTGTCCTTACCTTCATCCTGCAATTAAAAACGATACATGCTCATGCTATAAAAATCTGCTTATAAGTGAAAAGCCAAAAATATATGATGACAACAATGTATAAAAACATAAATATGAACAGGAACAGAATTATAGAAAACTGCATAGTTAGCACAGAGGTATTCTTTCTCTATTCTATACCTCCTATACTGCTTCAACACTCTTATCGTTTAACAAAGAAGAAAGTGGAAGAAAAGCCACTGCCAGGACCAAGTTATCGTCAGGGCCCTGCATGAAAACTCAGGAGGGTTTAAGGCTGCAAGTCCAGCAGTGTGCCTCTCACCTCCACAGGCGGGCTGCCAGCTGGCCCAAACGATCCAGTCCAGCAGACCCACCCAACGCGTCCCCCAGACCCCTTCAGTAGTTTTCCTTCCCTTACCTTCATTAAAGAAGCTTTGCCAGTTTTGGTCAACTGTTTTAGCTTCTCTAGAGCTACAGCTTTGGTGTATTTCCCGGCTTGTTCTGGGTTGTTCTTTTCAAGCAATTTTTTCCGCTTCTCCTTTTCCTTTATCTTCATGTGCTTTTGGTATTTCTTTTTCCTCCGTTCTCGTTTCTTATCTGTAGCTGTTTTCTCAGCAGCTGTTTTTATATCTCCAGCTTTATTTTTCTCCTATTAAAAAAATAACCACCAACAGACTACTGTTAACTCTGAAAACTGGAATAAAAGAAAGGGCACTGCAGGCAGCCAGTGGGCTGTAGCCTAAGGTGAAGCGAGTAAGGAAGCAGATAGCAACCCCATCTGCACTCCAAAGAGCTTCGGTAACTCAGCTCTTTACAACCTGGAATGCTTTTTTGACAGCACAGACTTGCAGTGTAGAAAGCTGCGTCCTCAAGCTGACAGCACCACAGAAGCCCTCTACAGCATTCAGACTACAGCGTGGCCTTCAGGGACATGCCAGAGACCAAGGAACACAGGGAAAGAAGGGGAACACTGCTCCAGGAGAGTCAACTTTCTCTCTTTTCTCTTTAGCTGCCAGGTACCCTGCCAGGGCAGTCACCTGCTCTGAGAGGGCAGAGACTCTGACACCAGGGTGGATGCAGATGTAGCAACGCAAAGGAGGAGGAAAAACAGCCCCCCGCTGCTGTACCAGTCAGCAGGCCAGGGCCTGGCAGAAACCACTATTACTGCAAAAGGCATGAGGTTCATTGTTCTTAAGGCAGGGAACTGCATGCATTTGATAGAACCAACTTCTTCCAGTATCCTAATGCTCTATCTATTCTAGATTCCTTTTTTTTTTCCTTTTGAGACAGAATCTTGCTTTGTCACCCCAGCTAGAGTACAACAGCATCACCATAGTTCACTGCAACCTCAAACCCTGAGATCAAGCAATACTCCTGCCATAGCTTCCAAAATAGCTGGGACTACAGGCACCCACCACAACACCTGGTTAGTTTTTCTATTTTTAGTTTTTTATTTTTTGCTCAGGTTGTTCTTGAACTCCTGAGCTCAAGTAATCCTCCTATCTCAGCCTCCCAGAATATTAGGATTACAGCCATAAGCCACACACCTGGCCTCTAAATTCTGTTATTCATAAGCAGTACAGATAAAATTGGGGGGAAAATGCTGATATTAGATACTGCTAGCATATATGTAATAGGAGCAATTCATTTTAAACCTAACATCACTACTACTATTCAGATTGAATTATAACAAGATACTAACACTGAATGTTTAAAAACTGTTCTTATGATAATTCTCCAACCCATACCTCATAATAACACCTAAGTATAATCGACTAACTTGTAAACACACACCTAATGTTTCAGCACTGGCTTCTTACCTTGATCTCCTCCGGGGCCAATAGAGTTGCATCACTAACACTCACGGGGGCCACTTCCTCCATGGTGATGGCTGGTAGATTTGACATAACCTTAATCTCTGGTACCGGCTGGAAAAGAGACAATACATTTAATGAGAAGTCAGAAGTGGTCCTAACGGAAAATGTTTTAATTCTGAACATATTAAAGTATAACATATAAAATACTTTCTTATTTACAAGGTCAGATGTGTTGACAGCCACAGGCTTAAGCTGACTAAAATGACAGCAGTGCTGGGGGATAGCACAACTGTCTCCAGAATCTGTGAGACCTGGGTATCTCAGCTCTTCTGTCTCTAAATTATTCCAAAGCATTTATTTCTATACTTTTTCATAACATTTCTCTCATCTTCAAACACCAATGCTTTCATCTCTTCCTGTACCACTCCTAAATACAACACAGGTGCCTGCTCTCGAGCAACCCTGTCTACTGGTGACTATTAGGAACCCCGTGTTCCATTCTTCAATTTAAAAAGAAATATGGGCTCGGCGCCTGTGGCTCAAGTGGCTAAGGCGCCAGCCATATACACCAAAGATAGTGGGTTCAAATCCAGCCCGGGCCTGCCAAACAACAATAATGGCTGCAACCAAAAAATAGCTGGGCGTTGTGGCGGGTGCCTGTGGTCCCAGCTACTTGGGAAGCAGAGGCAGGAGACTAGCTTGAGCCCAGGAGTTGGAGATTGCTGTGAGCAGTGAAGCCATGGTACTCTACCCAGGGGGACAGCTTGAGGCTCTGTCTCAAAAAAAAAAAAAAAAAAAGAAATATGGAGAAAATAGAGACTGTCCAAAAAACAACAAAAAAAAGATGGCTGCTGATAGGGAAATGCTATCTACAGAGACAGGGTATGAAACACCAACCTGAATGTGAAGAAAATAATACCAAGAGGAACCTAGACCAGCAATTCCACATTTCCTCAGAGGAAAAAAGTAAGAAAGGCTTTGAAATTGGGGCACACAGACACAAACACATTCACTCCTTCACTTCCCAAGATTCCAAGGACTGCCTGAGGGCTTTCCCCCATGTTGGGCCATGGGCTAGAGCAATTGGAAGGAATGGAACAGCATGTATGTTCCATGCCACTCAAAGACAAATAGGGAGCAATGACCCACCAGCCAAGAACCCCGTCTGTGCCATGGTGCTACGTGGGAAAGAGACCGGGCCAGTGACACAGTCAGGGAGAAAGGAAGGGCCTCCTAAAGGGCCAGGAGAGTCTGTGAGGAGTGGGGAGGCATCTGCCTTGAACACTACGGAACTGGCCATCTGCAACCTTTTGAGCCTGAAAAAGAACCCAGCAAGGTATGAGGAAGAGACTCAGCCAACTGAAGGCACCAGCAGTCATTGTGGCTGGGAGTAGCAAGCCAGGGAGATAAAGAGGCAGGAACGGCCAGATCACACAGACCCTGGTTGGCCCCCGCAGGGCTCATACCCTTCACCATCAGTAAGACTTTTTCACAGTAAGACCTGCTAGTCAAAAGAAGCTGAGAAATCCACTCATCTTTTCATCTGCTTATACCTCCTAGGCACTTGGGAATAAAAGACAGTTCTTGTCATCAAAACTTACTCTTATTTAATTACAACTTGATTAGAAACACACATTGACAGTCTGGGTACAGTGGCTCACACTTGTAACCCCAGCACTTTGGGAGGCTGAGATGGGAGGATCGCTTGGCCAGCCTAGACAGCAAAATGAGATTCCCATCTCCTACAAAAAATGCCATTGCATGGCCTGGGCAACAGAGCAAGACCCTGTCTATAGAACAAAACAGCAAACAGGTGAGAGAAGCTTACTGTTTAAGAAAACAAATACACTGGAAAAATCACCTACCCCTCATCTAATCAAAAAGTATCTTGGAGACCACTTCTATACGGATGAAATATAAAGCAACTTGCCTAAACCATAAAGCTAGTGAGGAGCAAAGTCAGACTCAGGTTCTGACTAGTCTAGACTAGTCCTCAAATCATGACATTCAAGTTCAGACACCACCAGACACCAAACGGCAGGAAGTCCTAGAAGGATGGTACAAGCATGTTTTATGGGTTCACAGAAGGTGTGGAGGAGGAGATGCAGCTCCGTGGAGCAGGCAGCTACTGAGCTGCATCTGAGTGGCAGCAACAGAGGGGAAAGCGTTGGGGAGTACGGGCCTGGGAAAGGGACCATATGCAATGGAGAATGCAGGGGAGAGTTAGTTCTTAATTTCTCATCTCCTAAATCTCAGTTTCCCCACCTGTAAAATGGACTGAGTAATATCTGCCTCAGTGTTCTGTGCAATAGGAGTTAATGTATGAAAAGGACCTAACAAGGCAGACAGCAGGCATTTGATAGATGCCAGGCACAGATACCCACATGTCTCCAAACCCATCACACATCCTAAATGCAACAGAAGACTAAGGAGGAAAGGGAAGGAGACTCTGTGGCTAAGGGGCTAGCTAGGGCCCAGTGGAGATCTGGCTGGGTCAGCAGGGGAGGGCATAGTTGTCATGGGACTAGAGTGAGCCTTCCTCAGGGAGACACTGCCTATAATTTATAGGAAATTCCTGCAGGTTTGCACCCTAAAAACAAATAAAGACTTTTATAAGTGACTACTACACACTTACGGGTTTAGGGATGAAGTGGAAGTTTGAGAGGGCGTCCAATTTTAAGAAGAGGGAATCCATCATCTTCTGAATTTCTACATGCTCTGGATTTTCTTCTTCTTCTGTTTTTTGCTTGGGAAGTAAGTTCAACAACATCAAACCATAACAGCTTAATATATATCACAGGACAAAACACTAAAAGTCAATGAGGATATGCCAAATTTCTTTTCACCAAGGGTTCAGCCACAAAGAAACATTTCTTTCTTTCTTTATTTTTGTGCAGTTTTTGGCCGGGGCTGGATTTGAACCCACCACCTCTGGCATATGGAGCTGGCATCCTACTCCTTTGAGCCACAGGCACCGCCTCCAAAGAAACATTTCAAAGGGGCAAAATTAAGGGTATCAGTACCATGATCACACTAGCACCTACCAAAGAAAAGATGGGATGTGCATTTTAGGAGCTACAGCAACCATACTCCTAACATTTAGAACTTACAATTTAATTCCCTTGGTATCTGCCTTTGGTGTAAAAAAAAAACCAAAAAGGGAAAATAGCAAGTAATACAAAGCAATGGTGCAGATGTGGAGAGACTGGAGCCCTTCTGCATTGCTGGTGGGAATGTGAAACCACACAGCCACGGTGGCCACTGCTCCGCTGCTCCTCAAAAAGTTAAGCAGAGAATGATCTTTATGACCCAGCAATTCCAGTCCTAGGCCTACACCCAGGAGAATTAAAAACAGGTATGCAGGCCAGGTGTGGTGGCTCACGCCTGTAATCTCAACACTCTGGAAGGCCAAGTGGGAGATCACTTGAGCTCAGGAATTCAAGACCAGCCTGAGCAAGACCCCATCTCTACTAAAAATAAAAAAATTAGCTGGCACCTATAGTCCCAGCTACCACAGCACTCCAGCAAGGGCAACAGAGTGAGACTCTGTCTCAGGAGAAAAAAACAAAAACAAACAAAAAAAACCCCCACTACTTACTCAAACAAATACATGTACGCAGCATTATTCACAATAGCCAAAAGACAGGAAATAGCTCAAATGCCTATTAATGGATAAATGTGATATGTAAATGCAGTGGAATACTGTTCAACAGTTGAAAAGAAATAAAATACTGATGCATGTCACAATCTTGAAAACATGCTAAGTGAAAGAAGTTAAGACACAAAAGGTCACATATCAGGACAGACACAGTGGCTCAAACCTATAATCCTAGCACTTTAGGAGGCCGAGGTGAAAGGAAGGATCACTTGAGGTCCAGAATTTAAGAACAGCCTGAGCAACATAGCCAGATCCCATCTCTACAAAAACTTTAAAAAATGCACTGAGCACAGGAAAGCATGCCTATAATCCCACCTACGCCAAAGGCTGAGGCAGGAGGGTCATTTGAGCCCAGGAGTTTGAAGCTGTAGTAAACTAAGACCATGCTTCTTCCCCCACTCATGCCTGAGCAACAAAGTGAGACTGTCTCAAAAAAAAAAAAAAGACAACCACAGGCCACATATTGTATGATTCCATTCATATGAATTATCCAGACCAAGCAAATCCACAGAGATGATGCAGATTGGTGACTGTCAGGGGCTGAGCCAAGGGGTGATGAGGAACAACTGCTTAATGGTTATGGGGTTTTATTCTGGGAAGGTAAAGTGTTTTATAAACTAGAGGCAGTGGTTGCACAACACTGCTCCAAATAAATGCTCCTGATTGTTCATTTAAAAATATAATTAATTTCAAGTTATGTAAATCTCATTCCAACAAGAAATTAAAAAAAAAAAAAAAAAGAAAACTAAAGTGTTAATATAGCTGTCATAAAATCCCAAATATCCACCTAGACTGTAAGGACTCTCATACACGTCCTCTTACTTCATTCTAGGTAATAGTATCTGTGAAATCAATTATCTGATACCATTTCTCTGATCCTATGAGTGAAGGTTCCATCATGGGCTGTCTGTCTACCATCATCTTGCTTATAGAATTAGTCTAGCTAATTAATACACCAGAGCCCAAGTCCATACACAAAGCTTCTGCACTGGCTGTAGCCTTGTGAAGGAGCACACCAACGTTTACAGACCTAGTACCAACTGTGGCATCCTATATTCATATTTTCACTCTCATAGTTGCCAAATATTTTTCCTATTAACTAAATCTCAAAATAGCCAGGAGATGTTCAACGGCCATCAAATGAAGTTGGGCACACTGACCTTGGGTTTCAAGGCAGCCAAGAAGAAAAATTTTACTTCAAATCTTTTCAGTTTCAACTTCACAGTGGCCTCGGGTCACTGACTGCTGTTGCTGCATGAGTAGCATTCATTAACAAAATCTGATGGGAATCTTAAATGGCTTTCGCAGAATAAAAATGCCATCTCATCCCTAAGCACATACTGACCAAACTCCCAATAAATCAAACGTGAAAGAGTAATTATCATACTGGAATATAATATTCTTGGGAATATGACCTCAACCTGATGGTTAACCAGAGATTTCTTTTAGAAGTGTAAGAAAACAGACGTCAAGATCAAAATGAATTCGTAATCACGTATGTCAGGAACTTAAAAACACCAATAAGGAATGAGTTCTAAATTGCAGCACTACCACAATAATTGCTAGGAAGTTAGTTCTCAGTCAATAAAGTGACCAAAGACCTCGAGATTTGTTGCATGACTTCAACAGTCAAGAAAAAAAAAAAAAAGCCTAGTTCTTTACTTCTATTTCTTCAGTAAGAATGGTTTTGCCTTTGAGGCTTCCTTACCTGGTTGAGTTTGATGTATTCCTGTTCGTAAATTTCAGCAAGGCTCAATTTACTCTTCTCGTGGTCTAAGGTTAGACGCTTTTTATACTCATACGCATCCTCTTTAGGTTTTTCTTTACGTACGACATCATCCCAAGCCTGAAATATAAAGGGCAGGCAGAACGTTAACAAAGCCTATACCTTATGTTAGGTTCGCTTCAGAATCTTCCTCTGGAATATTAATATTTATTATTTCAGAGTAAGCAAATAATAGCAAAAAAATCATTGTCAACCTCTGAAATGAGCATTCAAGTCACAAAGAATAAGCATTGTGAAAAGCAAAGAGGGCATCATTCAAATATCCTTTTCTGTACTTACTGTAAATGAGTTCTCCCGGTTGCCAACTTTACTTCTACATTTTTCCATCATAGTTTAGACAAAGTCAAGCTTTAAGTTTACACCTTGTTTCATTTCTAATTTTAAGATATTCTGCTGATAACACCCAAGCTACAAAGGTTTCCTATGTGAGACACAGAAGTGTGAATGAACATCACACGCTATTAAGCCATCTTTTACTATTCACGCCATATGTGTAAATTTTACCTTAAGTTATGAAATCAATCCATTCTTCAGAAAAACTCTGCAGAGTTTATCTGAAAGGATACACCCTTGAGAAATGTTTTTAAAACTGCAGCACTACCATATTGCTATGGATTTGTTTATTTATTTATTTTTGAGGCAGAGTCTTACTTTGTTGCCCTTGGTAGAGTGGCATGGCATCACAGCTCACAGCAACCTCAAACTCTTGGGCTCAAGTAATTCTCTTGCCTCAGCCTCCCAAATAGCTGGGATTATAGGTGCCTGCCACAACACCAGGCTGTTTTTAGAGACAGGATCTCGCTCTTGCTCAGGCTGTTCTCGAACCTGTGAGTTCAGGCAATCCACCTGCCTAGGCCTCCCAGAGTCCTAGGATTATAGGCGTGAGCCACTGAACCCAGCCTATATTGCTATGGTTTAAATGTCCCCCCACCCCTAAACTCATGTTGAAACTTATTCCCCACCAGTATTAAGAGGTGGGGCCTCTGCGAGGTAGCTGAAATCCTGGGATCTGCCCTCATAAATTGACTGGTCTACTTATGGATTAATGTCATTGCAAGAGGGGAACTGATGGCTTTTTAGGAAGAGAAAGAAACCCAAACTAGCACGCTCAGACCCCTCTGTGTGTGATTCTTACACTGCTTCAAGACTTTACAGGGAGGCCTCACCAGATGGGGCCCCTCAATGTGGACTTCTCAGTTTCCATAACAATACTTCTTTTCTTTATAAATTCCCTAGTTTCAGACACTAACTGATAAACAACAGAAAACACCAAGACACACATACAATGTGACATGCCACACAAGACACTGTGCCTAAAATCAAGGGCTCCATGTGTGACCACAGCAAGTCAGTCACCAACTTCACCCCATACCACCCACAGGCTGGTGGGACACAGAGAATGGCTTCTGGTTCTCCCTCTCCTCCAGCACAAAACCCATCTTTCCTGGTACTAGTGAAGAGAAGCACCTCACACAACAAAATGTGGACATGAAGTGAAAATAAAGACAGTAGTAGTCCCACTCCCAAAATCTCATATTATTTCTAAAATTTAAGTTAAGTTGAATCTATTTCTTACCTGATCTCTTATCCTTTGTTTAATGATATCTTCTAGCTGAAGGGTGGTTTCCTCCGTTATCACAGGTGCTAAAGGAAATACAACATGTATTCATCAGGCAGACACACACTAGACCTGATGCTCAAACTGTGGTCCCTGGGCCTGCAGCACCAGCAGTGCATGTTCTGGGAACTTGTTTGAAATGCAAATTCTTGTACCAACCCTACTAAATCAGAGGGGGAAGGGCGACAGCTATCTGTATTTTTAAAAAGCTTTCTGATGCTCCTTCAAGTTTAAGAACCATAAAAACTAGAATATATATGGCAGTAAGCACTAATATTTTTATTCCATGGACCTGGGGTCTGTTCCCCTCTCTTCTATTCTCTCTTCTACAGAAATAGAATGAAAATTCATTTTGACTTAATGTACAAGAAAGAGTTCAATGAGATGACCAGGGTTTCAGGTTGGAGTCCACAACTTAACCAGTGGACAGAGACAGCATGCAAGCTTTGAAAACAGATTAATACAAGAAATTTCATTATGGACTATACTTCAGGCTTTATTAAGGTATCAGGGCTAAATTTCTTGCGCAGATTAATTTTTTTGCATATAGTGGTCATATAGGAGAATGTCCTAGTTTTAGACAATACATGCAAAAGCATGTAAATGTATCATGATATTGCCAACTTACTATGAAATTAAATTCAGCAGTAAAAAGGGCACATAAACAGGGTGGCACCTGTGGCTTAGTGGGTAGGGCGCCGGCCCCATATACCGAGGGTGGTGGGTTCGAATCCAGCTCCAGCCAAACTGCAACAAAAAAACAGCCAAGTGTTCTGGCAGGCACCTGTAGAACCAGCTACTCAGAAGGCTAAGGCAAGAGAATAGCCTAAGCCCAGGAGTTGGAGGTTGCTGTGAGCTGTGCTGCCACAGCACTCTACCAAGGGTGATAAAGTGAGACTCTGTCTCTTAAAAAAAAGAAAAAAGAAAAAAAAAAGGCAGCTCAGCTTCAGTGGCTCAAGCAGCTAAGGCACTAGCCATATACACCTAAGCCGGCAGGTTTGTATCCAACCCAAGCCCACCAAACAACAATGATGGCTGCAACAAAAAATAACTGGGCATTGTGGCAGGCACCTGTAGTCCCAGCTACTTGGGAGGCAGAGGCAGAACCGCTTGAGCCCAGGAGTTGGAAGTTGCTGTGAGCTGTGATGCTACGGCACTCTACCCAGGGGGACAGCTTGAGGCTCTGTCTCAGGAAAAGAAAAAAAAAAAAAGGCACATAAACAACCACAAATGTGGCAAATATGTCAACAACAGGTGAGCCCAGATGACCGGCACATAGGTGATCACCATACTGTTTTTTTAACCTCTCTGTATGTTCGCTAGTTTTTAAATGAAAGGTTGGGGGAAAAAAGACATTGCCCCAAATCTTTCTGTGAAATGGAAACATGTGGTGTCCTACCCATGCGGATGGCATGGTCAAAGTGGAGGGTCTCCTCCAAGAGGCTGTTTTCTGGGCGCTTCTGTGCTGTCACCTCCCCTTGAAGCTGCCAGGGCTTTTTTTCCAACAACTCTTTCTCTAAAGATGCAATTTTTTCATTCATCTAAGAAAGAGACAAAAGACACATTTAGGGAATAAAATTAGACTTATACTTGTATAAAAGCAATGATACTTTAAAAGTGAGAAAGCAAGAAATGTCCTGTTCAATACAAATGTTTTGTTCTCACCTGCAGGTGATCTCTTTCCCTACCGATTTGAATTGCCATGTTTATAAAACACTAAATTCCCCTAGAAGTACTTGGATTTATTTCTGGACTCTACTTTTTTTTCTTTCCTTTTTAAAGAGACAGGGTGTTCTCCTTCTGTGCCCCACAGCAGTGCAGTGGTATAATCATAGCTCACTGAGACCTCAAACTCCTGGCTTCAAGTGATTCTCCGCCTCAGACTCCCAAGTAGCTGGGACTACAGTTGTGTGCCACCACACCCGGCTTTATTCAAATACTTTATCCATTCACAAGCTACTATCAATTTTAATTATTAGAGCATCTTGAAGTTTGGAAATTTTTTGATTAGAATATTAGTATCTAGGCTCAGCGCCTGTGGCTCAGGCGGCTAGGGCGCCAGCCACATACACCTAAGGTGGCGGGTTTGAATCCCCAGCCCGGGCCCACCAAACAACGATGGCTGCCACTAAAGAAATGGCCAGGCGTTGTGGTGGGCGCCTGTGGTCCCAGCTGCTTGGGAGGCTGAGGCAAGAGACTCGCTTGAGCCCAGGAGTTGGAGGTTGCTGTGAGCTTGATGCCATGGCACTCTACCCAGGGGGATAGCTTGAGGATCTGTCTCAAAAAAAAAAAAAAGAATATTAGTATCTAATGGAGTCTGACCTTTTCTACTCCACTCTACTCCTAATTTACTCTATTCTAAAAGACAACAATCGTGACATTTGTGTATAAAATGCCAATTTTTTCAGCTACCTTACCGAGTTCTCAGATTTTCCTAATAGCTTTTCAGTATCCTCTCCAAATATTAATCCTTTCATTTTAGTCGTCCTTACCTCTTATCTCTTTCTATTATAGTTTCACTAGCTAACATTTCTAAAAGAATGTTAAATAAGCTCGGCGCCTATAGCTCAACCGGCTAAGGCGCCAGCCATGTACACCTAAGGTGGCGGGTTCGAATCCCCAGCCCAGGCCTGCCAAACAACAATGACTGCTGCAACCAAAAAATAGCCGGGCGTTATGGCGGGCGCCTGTGGTCCCAGCTACTTGGGAGGCGGAAGCAGGAGACTCGATAGAGCCCAGGAGTTGGAGGTTGCTGTGAGCTGTAATGCCACGGCACTCTACCCAGAGGGACAGCTTGAGGCTCTGTCTCAAAAAAAAAAAAAATAATAATAATAAAGAGAAAAAAAATAGGTGGAAAAAAAAGAAAAGGTTAATAGTTCGAACAAGAAAAACTGATAGATGACTTAGTAGTCAGAGTTTCACAGGCAAGTTAAGCATATAAAAAATTCCGTAAATTCCTAATAATTACCTTTTCCTGTCTTTTTTCAAAGGAAGATTTAACTTCATCAGAATTTTTCTTTACATTTAAAACATGTGTATCCTCAGCTTCCTCATCATGCGGCAAAGCAAAGGTCACTCTTTTCAAACTTTCTTTATGTTGCTTACCATCTTCATTTTCTTCAAGGTCATTATCCTCATCCCTACAATATTAAAATACTTATTAAAGATCTTTCAAAGTCATTCAGTTAAAGAATAAGAGAAAGAATTTTGTAGGTGAAATGCTATGTAAGTAATAGAACAGGCAAAGCACAGTGGCTTACACCTGTAATCCTGGCACTTTGGGAGAGGCCAAGGCAGGAGGATCACTTAAGCCCAGAAGTTTAAGACTATTCTGCACAATATAGCAAGATCCTATCTCTATAAAAAGTCAGAGACAATGATATACACCTGTAGTCCCAGCTGCTCAGGATGCTGAGGCAGGAGGATCACTTGAGCCCAGGAGTTCAAGGTTACAGTGAGCTATGCTTGTGCCACTATTCACTAACAGTGACAGAGCAAGACCCTATCCCTCCCACCACCAAAAAAAAGAAAAAACAAAGAAAGAAAGAAAAATCTACTACTTGATCTCAGAGAATCTAATTTTCTTCTTCTTTTTTTTTTTTTGAGACATAGAGCCTCAAGCTGTCGCCCTGGGTAGAGTGCCATGGCATCATAGCTCACAGCAACCTCCAACTCCTAGGCTCAAGCAATTCTCCTGCCTCCACCTCCTAAGTAGCTGGGACTATAGGAGCCCGCCACAACGCCCAACTATTTTTTGGTTGCAGCCATCATTATTGTTTGGCAGGTCCGGGCTGGATTTGAACCCACTATCTTCGGTGTATATGGCTGGCGCCTTAGCCACTTAAGCCACAGGCGCTGAGCCAGAATCTAATTTTCTAAGACAAACATATTAGACAACTATGAGCACATTATTTGAGAACGGGCAATGCTAGCTTACAATGTAAAGGTAAAGAATGACTCCAAATACTCACGTTTCAGAAATGCTGAGTTCTGTTTCTTCATCAGCAAGTTCTTCCTCATCTTTGTTTGAACCCAGTTCATCGTCATGAACACTCACTATGTCTCCATCACTTTCAACTGGATCAAAGAAATCTTTGTATTTCAGGTTTCTGGAACTTTTACTTGCCTGAAATAAAAAAATTTTTAGAAATTTTATTAAGGATAGAACAATACATTAAAACATGCGCCTATGTGTACATTATTATATATACATTACTTGCCAACTTTAACACTATAAACCAAAAATAGTTACTAGGGGAAACCAGCAACCAATAACACTACCATAAAATTGTAAGAACTGTAACACAAACTGAATGGAAGTATAGATTCATCTGTAACTTATAAAATAGAGCATAATATTCCACATCTCTAAAGCTTCTAACTACAATTAAATTTCTCTCCTAGAACAACAGAATAAAATATCTCCCTCAAAATGTTACCTTAAGTTTTTGACTTCCAGATAGTCCTTCCTCATCTTCATCAGAATCAACATCTTCAAAAAAATCAATATCTTCTTCGTCCTCCTCATTTTTCTGACTCTCTTCTTTTTCTATGTTTTCCAGAAAGGCCTCCATTTCAGACAGTTTAAAGAATTTATCATCTACTATGGACTTTTCTCTCGGTTTCCTAGGCACTTTGCTTTGCACCTTGCTCTGCTGTTCTAATTTGCTGATATCAAAGTCAAGGTCAGAATCCTCATCACTAAAAACTGGGCTTTTCTTCAGATCAAATTTACTTGAGTTTTTAGCTCTCTCATCCTTTTTAGGATCATCAGCACCTGTGTCTGAGAAGTCCTCCTCCAAAACTTGTTCTAGGTCCTCCTGGCCATCACCTTCTTCACACTCCTGTTCTTCACTCTCTGGGAGAAGACTGATGTCTTCATCTTTAATTGTTTCATTAATTGCGTTCTGGAAGTATTGTAAAATTGGTTCATTTTGCAATTCCAGTTGTTGCCATATTTGTTCATCATCAAAATTGTCTATCATAAGTTTCTGTAAAGGACTCCCATGGATCCTACCTTTCTCTAGTATTTTATTGAAGTCATAAAGTACTTTTGTTAAAGAAGTAAATTTTGATGCCAATCCATCTTGAATCCTATTGGGGGGAATTAGATGAGACTTAGAATTACGGGTAATAGTTTCACAGTAATTAAAGAAAAGCAAAGAGCCCAACTCTTGTGGCTCATTACTAAAATAATGTGTGTCAGCTAAGTATTTGAATCTGCTGCATAGATTTTAGGCAGGAAAACCATTTGCTTAGACATATATGATGGATGAGCCTTAGATTCTCAACTCTGCTACATTATATACCCCTCCTTTCATTCAGTCAAGTCAGTGGCCAACATTTGCTTTGGTGAGAATGGTCCAGGGAAACTTCTCTTAGATATGACATCTGAGATAAGAGGATAGTCTTACAAAGATCTGGAAACATGTATTTCAGGCATAAGAAACAGTAAGAATAAATTCTCTAAGATAATCAAGAGCTTGGTGAACTTGACAAACAGAAAGCTCAGCATGGCTGGCGTGTGAAGGAAAGTGGAGAGGCTGCTGGGACCCAAATCACACAGGGCTCAGGAGAAAGAGTTTGCCATTTTAAGAGTGAAGAGAAACTGGGCGGCGCCTGTGGCACAAAGGAGTAGGGCACTGACCCCATTTACCAGAGGTGGCGGGTTCAAACCTGGCCCCGGCCAAAAACTGCAAAAAAAAAAAAAAAAAAAAAAAGAGTGAAGAGAAACCTCAGAAGGTTCCAAGCAGAGGGATGAAACAATGATGTACATTTTGGATACAGGGCCACAGAAGAAGAATGAAGGATGGGTGATTAGGAGATCGTTGCAGTGTTCCAGGTAAAGGGTGGTCATGATTGATGCTGGAGTTAGAACAGTGAACGTGGTGAGTAGCAGGGGATTCAAAATATAGTCTGGAGATAGAACTGACAAGGCTGCTAAGCAATCAAACATAGAACAGAAAAAAGTGAAGACATCAAGTAAGTATCTTAGTTGGATCTTTATGCAAAGGGAAAGACAGAACTGCCATTTGCTGAGGTAGGAAGATTTGGGTGGTAGAGTATGGGAAAAGAATTCAGGGAGGGCAGAGTATAGTCAAGTAAATAGAAACAATAGTTGTATTTTGGACAGTGAATTTGAGATGCTGAGAGTATCAAAAATGTTTAAGTTGTTAGAAGTTGTACATTGTGGCTCTCCCAGTTGTGTGCTACTAAAATCAACTCAAGCTCAGTTTTTTTTTTATTAAATCATAGCTGTGTATAATAATGCAATCATGGGGTACAATGTGCTGGTTTTATATACAATTTGAAATATTTTCATCAAACTGGTTAGCACAGCCTCCAAATTAAGCTCAGTTTGTCTACAGTTACTGTGAGCCTGGAACTCAAGGTCGAAGTCTGAAATATAAATCTTAGTCATACTTTTACAGACCATATTTGAAATTCTTAAACAAAATACATACGAAATGTTTAGGCTGGGAAGGGATGTGAAAGGCAGTTCTAATTCTCAAGCTTAGTTATAGGAGTGCACAGACAAGCGACAAGTTCATACTTTCAATAAAGTGTAGTAACAGGTAAGCAGTGGGTGCGTTAGGGGCGGTACATGGGAAGAAAAATCAGCCAACATGAGTTGAGTGTAGAGGAATGAGGATGCCTAACTCTTCAAAGGAGGCCTCCGAACGTTTATCATTGAGTTTAGTTCGATTTCAGAAGTACGCTCGGGGCTCGGCGCCTATAGCTCAACTGGCTAAGGCGCCAGCCACGTACACCTAAGGTGGCAGGTTCAAATCCCCAGCCCGGACCTGCCAAACAACAATGACGGCTGCAACCAAAATATAGCCGGGCGTTGTGGCGGGCGCCTGTGGTCCCAGCTACTTGGGAGGCGGAGGCAAGAGACTCGCTTGAGCCCAGGAGTTGGAGGTTGCTGTGAGCTGTAATGCCA
>CAUYTI010064747.1:0-91641 GCA_963575145.1 Galago senegalensis
GGGTAGCCCCGAGCAACCTCCGCACCAGCCTTTTATTGAAAGGGAATCATACAGGTGAGGGGAGTAATTAACAATGACTGCTTGCTGAGGGCACGGGCTCCTCCCCCAAGGAACTCCTGTGGAGGAATGGCCCAAGGTCCACGCCTCAGCTGCAGATCATCTTGCTTAGATGTTGGTGTCTCCTACAAAAATATATCAGTGTTCAACCTTTTTTTAATCTCATAGTAAACTTGAAACTGTAAACTTCGACAGCATACTTAAATTGCGTGGATCAAAAAAAAAAAAGGAGTAAAAAATAGAATGTGTTTACTGTGCTTTGAGCTTAGTTCAAAAAGATTTAATTAATGATCTTTAATAAGTTTTTCAGCACATCTAAGAGCCTCTCAGGGTACACCAGTGTGCCAGGACACACTGGTTGACAATCACTAGTCCAGACAAACACACATATGCTTGAAATAATTAGTGGCATTTTTCCTAGATGGTAAAATTACTTTCATACATATTTTTTTCTAAATGTTTTGCTATATTTACCATTAGCTCATATTATTTTGTAATTAAATGAAATTATAACTTCTAGGAGTGTTTAGATTTGGACTAAACGCATTGATTTATCTTACTACCTCCGTAGCAGCGATGGTCTATGCGTCACATAAAACAGGCCCTGGGTGAAGAATTTTCAGAATAAAAAGGCTTTAGGTTTTGATAATGCAGCCCTAAAAACAGTGTGGCAGTAGGAAAACATGATTCACAAGAAATTAAAAAACTCACAGGTAATAAAGGCAGTAGTCAACTGCTCTAAAATGAGAGGCAAATGGGGATTTATTAAACACTCAGAATTTTAGACATGAAATAGATGAAAGAGCCATAGACTCCATAACCTACTGTAAAGCGGATCACAAACCCTGAGCAATGCGGTGAGATGATTCAGGGTTCCTAAACTGAACATCTGACATCTGGATTTCAGAAACTGGAAACTTAGGGTAAGCTGTTTAGATCTACTTCCCAAGTTTTCCCAGGGTCCTGTAGCTTTCTGGTTGTGCCCCTCCACACCCTGTCCCCCTTCTCTGCCCTCATGAAAGGCGGGAATTGGAGTAGGGGAGAACAAAACTACTTTAGAGAGCTACTTAAGTCTATTGAAGTTTTTCAACTTTTTCAGAGACGACAACTTTGCTAATTTAACTGTTCTTAGCAACAGAGTACTTACCCCACGCTCCCTGAGAACTACTGAACTGGAACTTCGCCAGGAAACTTTTACTCACCTTCTTTTTGTTTTTCTACAAGGATGTCAGCACACTGCCACGCACAGTCTCACTTTTCAACCCACCCTGATCCACCCTTACTGCTTCTAGAGCAGCCACCTGTGAACACCCTGACCAAAGCCGGTCTTCAAGCCAACAGCTGAGTGACACTCACACTTTGCCATAGTTGGAGAAAAATGGACTATGGCAATGCTTATTCTGCTTTGCCAAATGTATAACCTCTTTATTCTAAACACGCTACTCTCTTTGTGTTTAAATATCTGATAGTTTTCCGGGATATTAAAGGGGAAACGCAATGGTTCTCTCAGACAGAGAAGTCCCTTCTTTTCTCATCCTTCTCTCAGAGTTAAAAAATAAATGCTGTTGATATAGCCAGGAAATACATGATGATGAAAATTTAATATCATATCGAACACATGCAGATATTTATATTAAATAAAGTGATAACACGGGGGGGGGAGGAGTAAAGAGAGAAGAAATGACTAACATCTCTATCCAGAACTCTGCCTGTGCTGTTCAGGAAAAGCATTTGCTTCACAGGATCCAGCAGCACCCAGTAGTCCACATTGTCCTTTAAGGAGAGTTCTATGGTGGGGTCTGGGCCTCCTGCCGTCCCTTTGATCAGCATGTTGTCCACCAGAATTGTACCTGCAAATCAAAGAAAATGATTTGAAAACACCTTCCACTCATATGCTCTTCAATCCTTGCTAGCTCACAAATCTGTTTCGAAGCTGAACATATTCAGTTATTCACATAGCCTACAACATACAACATTCTTCATCTAAAAAGCCAAAAAACTCTTCAGTATACTATTTATAAATGGTTTTCAGGAGTTGAAGAAGGCGGGAGGCATAAATTTGTAACATCTGGTGAATTTCATCACCTGTTTCTTGTTTCACTTTAACGACCTGAATCTGTTTCTTTCTCTGTCCATGTCAGGAGTTACTAGTGAATTGTATCCTGGGCAAAAGGAAATTCCTGGAATAACAGAGTCTGATACCTCAATTCATGCAATAAAACTTCTGCTATGAAGAGAAATATCTCCAAACTAACAGAAAGGAAGCCAAAGAAAGAGATTTTTAAAAGTAGCTGGATATCCCATGGTGAGAACTGCTTTTTTTGTTTGTTTGTTTTAACTTAAAGCAAATCCATAAAACAGAAATCTTAATGTGAAAGACAAAACTAGCCTGTAGACGTGCAATAGAAGCTATTCTTCTTTAAGACATGTCCGGATGACTTCCCTAGAATAACACACAATTCCAATGTAATATTTTGGTGCTTGCTTCTTTAATTTGTTTTTCAGAAGGCTGAATTATAGACAGTTTTTGAATAAGAGTTGAAAGGGAATGTGTCTCTAATCTTTCTCCTACTCTGTTACAAATCCCATGCATTTTACATGTTGAATGCAAACAGCACTGATGCAGCTCAAATCCCATTCTCCCTCATACAGAAATCAATGATCTCTTTACTAAACAATAATGTCCTTTTGCTTAGAGCAATCGTTTTCAAGTGATCCATTTTATTAAACTTATACCACATAGAAGAGTTGTGGCTATGCAAATAAAAATGTACCCTCTTAAAGACACAAGAATAAATGATAAATATCTACAGAATTCATTGCCTTAGGACAGCACGCAAGAATATATAGAGATTCCATAAATATGATTGTAGCCTGAGGAATATGATGCGAAATGTTATCAGACACTTTTCCTTAAGGCATAAGATTAGCCTAAATGTTAAACCATTGTGTAATTACAGCAAAAAGAGGGGGTTCTGTTTGGAAGATTTTCTCAGCAATTTAATAATAATAATAAGTCTATAATAATATTTCTTTATCATATTATTACTAATTGACTTTTCTGCCTAGGGAATTTTGGAAAGAACCACTATTCTTTTGCAAAACAAAACCTAAATAATATTTAAACACACACATTCTCCCTCACTTACATGCTTTTCTAAATGGCAGGATTTTTCTTCTACTGTTTAATATACTTGCCCATAAAAATACAAATATGGAGGGACACTAATCATTTTATTTTTTCACTGAAATGGCAAATAGATAACTTAAGAAAGTAGACCCCAAAGTACAGATCAGCCTTTAATGGCATTTTCTTACCTATCCATATGTGCAAGAGTACGTTCAAGGCCCTTGTACACGTACATTGGCAAATACTTTGCATAATTCACCACTGAAAAATTACCTGGTGAATATGTCCGTATGCACTTGAGAATTAAATGGCATTTTACTCTCTGATCAAGGAAAATAATTTACTATGGGCAAGTCAACTAACACTAACACTAGCACCTTGACATGATGGTGATTAACAGCAGCCCCAGGAACTATTTTGGTGGTTCACATTAAGAGAAACACACTAAAGGAAGTGGCCATTGAGATTTCCTCTCTAAAAGAAATGGTTTCTAACTGGAAAAAGGTTTTTAACAATAATTAAAGTAGTGAAATAAAACAATGTGTCCAGGTTCGTATGACATTTAATGTTTCTTTTTTTTGTATCTTCGTGAGGATCTAAACAGCTTTCTTGCTCTCAGCTCACTCTGTGTGTTCACCAATGATTGAAACTCAGCAGCATCTACTGCTGACATATTGAAAAAAACATTTTTAAAAAATTTTTTTCCTATACTTGATCTCTCAAGATTTCTAATCTTCTCTCAAATCTCTCAAGATTTTCATAACCACATTGCTTTAGACCAAAAGTTTAGAGGAGAGAGAGAAGACAGCATAGATAAGGAAGAGACGATACAAGAAAAAAATATTTAAAAATCATCAAATAATATGACTTAGATGTTCATTCTAGCTTACCTAGAAACTCTGTCCTTTCCCCTCCCCACAGAAGAATAGGTGATGCTGAAGCTGAGGTAAGCATTGATCTAGAAACTTCTCTTTCTCTAGCCCTGCCGTGGTGACTGTATTATCCCACGGGTCCCAAGATTTTCAGATCTGGACAGCTGGTGTTCTGAGACAATGTTGAGTATGCAGCTAATCGTCAGAATACCCTGAGCATATTAGGAGAATACGGTCCCTTACCTTCTCTCTTGATTAGCAAAATTCCCCTTTTGCCAAGAAAACCTTTAACTTAACATTTGTAATATCCACATAATACTTAAAATCCATTCATTTCTTGACTCTTCTTAACTATAAGGACACAAATAAGTAAAAAGATGGGATACACTGCACAATAAGAAATCTGGATGGTGGCTCGGCACCTGTGGCTCAAGCGACTAAGGCGCCAGCCACATACACCCAAGGTGGCGGGTTCAAATCCCTAGCCCGGGCCTGCCAAACAACAACGATGGCTGCAACCAAAAGATGGCCAGGCGTTGTGGCGGGCGCCTGTAGTCCCAGCTACTTGGGAGGCTGAGGCTGGAGACTTGCTTGAGCCCAGGAGTTGGAGGTTGCTGTGAGCGTGATGCCATGGCACTCTACCCAGGGGAATAGCTTGAGGCTCCGTCTCAAAAAAAAAAAAAAAAAAAAAGAAAGAAATCTGGATGGTTCTCTTAATATCAGCTAGAAGAAGGAGTATTATTACTTTGGGTAAAGAGGCATATTTAATGATAATAAAGGAATGAACAGGTGTTGACCTTGAATAGGCGCTTGCTGAACAGGTGTTACTGAAGATGGGATTCCCCTTACATGAAAATTTCCTTTCCTCATAATAAAAAAGGTGTCAATAAGAAAAAAAGTAATTATACTTAATCTGATACTTATATCACAGAAGTTAAGAGAGCTGGCCCCAGAACTGACCGGTTAGAGTCCATCCTGGATCCACCACTTACCAGCTGTTTGAAAGTGGGTACATTATTTAAACTCATTTACCCTCAATTGTCCTCTTGTTTAAAATAGGCACCCTGATAGAAAAGGCATTTGTACAATATTATCACTTATATGTTCCTGAAAAAGATTTGTGTTCTTTTATGTTCAACACCAACAAAAATTAAAATCATAACAATCACAACAAAAATACTAACAGAGCTAAATCTTTAGTGATATTTCAAAAGGCATGCCAATCAGTCCATCATTTACAGCCTTAAATATTGTAATTTGTGGGTTTTTTTTCCTTCAAAGAATAAATATTTAGGGTCATTTACTTCTATGTTGCCCAGATTGGTCCTGGACTCCTGGCTTTAAGTGATTCTCCTGCCTGCTCCACCCAAAGTACTCAGATCACAGGTGTGAGTCACCATACCTGCCTCTCAGGTCATTTTCATTTAAATAGCCCCTTTTCATCAAAATTGAAACCTGATCCATCATTTATCCTCTTTATTAACCTATTCTTTTTTAATTCAGAGAAATAACTATGCAGCTCCCTTTCCTTTCTTTCCAGGTTCTTCAGAGAGATTAACATATTATCAATTATAGGGTTCATGTAGCACTAATGCAGACTATATTTTCACTAAATAAATCTTTCAGTTTTATTCCTATGATCTTTTACATAGTTATAGTTAAGTCTTTCTTTATAATTTTTTTTTAAAAAGTGTGCCACAAAGTATATCAAAGAATAAATTCAAAATGTATGAATAAACTTAAGTAAAAAGAACACGCAAATTGATATGACTTCCTCATCATACCAACTCATTTCCCTACTCATCAATTTCGTGTAATGTAATTCCCTTCAAAGAGGAGCCTATTGGATGACGCTCTGATGATGACTCAACAAGACAACCCACGTGACATACTGACTGTCGTTCCTGTCACGGGATAAGGACTCAAAAAAAAGAAACTTAGGGTTATCGCTTGTTAAAGTTATAAAGTCCATTTTGAAAGGAAAAGCATTTGAAACTAAAGTAAAATTTCTTATTTTTTATCACAGAAGTCATTACAAATCAAGTCTCCTGTCGTGTTATAAAGCTAGTATTACCACATTTGGTCAGTACACGGGCATAGCAAGCAGTCAGGAAGAATATACAAGCTCAAAGCTTTTGCATCCTAAACAGTCATGAGAAGTGAGAAGGTAGGGAGGAATGCCTGTCCTACCCCTGACTGTAAATGAGACCTCATGTCACCAATTGCCAGGTCTTCCTGTGCTGCAGCCCCACTGGTAAGTAACCTGTCCAGGCCTATCGTCACCAGAGAGTAACCCCCACTCTTATACTTCCTAACTTCAGATAATCTTGAATTTATTCATAAAAGCTCAAATTATTTCTGATGGCAGTCACAGGTCTTAATCAACAAATTCATACTACTAGTGACTTTAATTTAAATGCTTTTTACTCATCCAAGAGCAGTATTTGTTTTTGTTAGGAACTAAACATACACATATATATACATATAAACACACGTGCATATACATATACAGGCAGCCCTCCATAGCAATGGGCTCCTGGTCACTGGACTCAGCCCGCTACAGATTAAAAATATTCAAAAAACCAAAGGGCTGGGTGCACCTACACTGAACATACACAATTTTTTTCTTGTCATTATTTTGAAACAACATAGTATAATAATTTTTTATATACTATTTATGTTGTATTAGTTATTACTAATGTAGATGTGATTTAAAGAACAGCCATGCCATCACTTAATGATGGGGTACCTCTCCTGAGAAAGGTATAATTGAGTGACTTGGTCACTGTACAAACTTCACAGAGTATACTTATACAAACCTAGATGGTGGAGGTCCTACACAGGCAGGCTGTATAGTACAGCCACTAGGCTACAGCATGGTACTGTTCTGAATACTGTGGGTAATTATAACATAGTGGTAAGTATTTGTGTCTGTAAATGTGTCTAGACATAGAAGGGGTACATTAAAAATGGTTTTGTAACCTTACGGAACCACAATCATACACGTGTTTTGTCTTTGACAAATATTGTTATGCTATGCCTATACATAGGAGAACGTGTATAGGTTATATACGAAATTACATCATTTTATATAAAGTACAGACTGTGCCTGAATTTTGGGATTTTCATGGGGGGAGGAATTCCTGGAATCAATCCTCCATGGATACCAAAGGATGACTGTATATGTGTATTATGAAAACTATTATCATATATATATACACAGATGTATAAATCACAACTGGATATTTAATGTTTTACTGGAAAAGTTATTTGTGACTTTAAGTAGACAGCTGTAACAGAAATGGATTACTCTCTAAAAATGCTGTGGAGGTGGCTGGGAGGGGTCCATTGCCTTTCCAATTAACCTAATTCAATGAAGCTGAGAGAGTAGGTTCTAGGAGGAGGAGAGAATAATTGACTGGTTGGGTTCATTCCAAATATTTAAGTAAATGAAATGATTCTGTGCATGGAAACCAATACTTCATGCTGTAAAACAATTAATTTTTCAGAGGTATATAAACAATATGCATCACATAAATTTTCTCCAACAATCTTTCCCAAGTTTAAGCCAACTGGAAGAATATTTAGCTGTGTCATATAACTGGAAACATCCACTAATTTCTCTTGTATCTATTCCTTGAAAAGAAAACAAAAAAAATCAAAGCTCCTAAGATAACTTAACTGAATAAAACAAAATAAAAGATAAAAAGTAACAATTTAGCTAATACATAGTTTCCCAGTGCAGCTAAGTAGTAAAAATGGCCATTACATATTTGGTATAGAGTAAAATCTAGATTCCAATATTGTTAGGCTAAAATATGAATCTTATTATACTCACATCCTCTTTTTTTATGAGAATGTTCCAGGACTTTCCTGGAAGTAATCTCTTTCTTCTTTAATTTCTCATTCTTCAATGTTTACAATAATTTGAGCTACATGTAGGTACCTATTGTTTCTATCTAACTTCTTGGGAAGTTCTTATATGACGGGATTATACAGAGTGTCCATAAAGTTCCACATATTATAAAGCCCCTGTGTAATGTGTACCCAGGACCTTCATAAAGAGTGTTCAAATTTTGGTTGACCCAGGTTTGAATGTTAGAAATATATTATCCACAGGCAATTCTTGCTAAAGAGAAAGATAATACCCACCAAGTCAACAAACTTAAAACTTCAAAGTATTAAAAACACATTTCCTGTAAAACTATGTTGGTCCTTAAAATTTCAATTTTACGACAGTAGAAGAATACACCATTAAAAATAGGGATTTGCTAAGGTGTATTTCATTCAAATTTCTTAGGTAATAGAGTATTTTATATCATATTAATTTTCTTCATGATATGGACTGGCTGATGTAGTCCAGTTGGAATAGAAACCCAGGTATAAAACTTCAGAGATTTTTTTTTCTTCTGTATTTAGCCTCTTCTTTACCTTCACATTGAAGTTGCTAATAGTTATATTCTATTGTGAATAAAGATTAATATGCATTATTTCTAACCATGACACCATTATGTGTCATAAAGAAAAATAATAAGTAAATAAAATATCATGTTACCTAAGAAATCTGAATGAAGTAAACTTTAGAAAATCTTCCTCTTTTTTAGGGGGACTTTTTTCCCTCATTTATCTGTCATTTATCCAACTATTAATGAAAAATTAATCATAAAATTTTCAAGGTAGGAGGAAATTTAGCATCCCATCAAATGTATGTGCTATGTGTACGTATACAAGAAACCTAAAGCTGGCCTTCTGGGGTCTCCACATCTTCCTATTACAACAGTTAAAATGATCTGAGCAAAGTTACCTACCTGGTAAAAGCAGCTCTCAAACTGCAGCCTGGTTCTATTGCTTGACAATTTAGATCTCTTTCCCCTACTTCTTGCTATTTCCTTGGAAATATGCAAACTTTTAAAAAATGAGCATCAACATCATGTTAGTTTCTTTCTCAGTTCTTGAAAAACTTGTTTAAAAATTCTGAGTGTGTATATATCAAGTATTTTGAATTTTATGCCCGATAATTTTCTGGACAAAAGTTAATGGGATTGAAATGGAAATGACTCTAAAGTAAAATATGAGAGACTAGTACAATGATTGGATCCTAGAACCAACTTCCCCTAGATCACAGAAGCAGAGATAGATACATCGTCTCTGACATTGCAGCTTGTCACTCATAAAAGAGGATTTTAAACACGAAGAAGGGCCCAAGAAAACCACAGTTAGTTCACACTGGGATTATCAGTTTAATGAGTGAATACACTCAGCTAGAGTTTCTTTCTCTTTTCTTTATTTTTTTTTTAATTTCTTATAGCATAAGTGTGTACATTAATGCAATCTACATTTTGAAATATTCTCATCAAACTGGTTAACACAACCTTCATGTCATTTTCTCAGTTATTGAGTTAAGACATTCATACTCTGCTGTTAGAAAGATTCACTTGTACCCTTGTAGAGTTTCTTGGAATAACCATGGCACCTCCTTTCCACTGTGGAGGAGAAGAATGCTGAACAAAGATGCTGGAGACTGAGTTTAGAGAAGCTGTGGGTCCAGTACGGAAGACAAACTTGTCGTGTGCCCTTGATGCCTGCCCCCTGGATATATGACTTCACGGCTTGTGTGATTGATTCCTTTTGAGTGTGCTTGGAAACTGACTTGTGTCTCCCCCAAAGTCCGTGTTTCCATTTTTCACGTCTGTGGTTGTGTGGTTCCATATAACATGAGATTCTTGTAGCATCTTGATGTGCATTTTCTCTCTGTCTCCCCCTTGCAGTCTTTGACAAAGCAATTAGCCATGATGGGAGGCCCACATGG
Organism: Galago senegalensis; assembly: GCA_963575145.1. NCBI lineage: Eukaryota > Metazoa > Chordata > Mammalia > Primates > Galagidae > Galago > Galago senegalensis. The sequence continues at coordinate 9,869 of CAUYTI010064747.1, forward strand.
CAGCAACTGTGGGCAGTCTTGAGGAGCTAAGGGTAGTTTTCAGCTGATAGGCAGCGAGAACTTGAAGTCTTTAGTCCTAAAACCACAAGGAACAGAACACAACAATCCATACTGTGCTCTGAATCCACAAGGAAAGCACAACCTGGGTGAGATTGGAACCAAATGCTTCCCTAGGCAAATCTCAAATAAGACTACACATAGCCCTGACAAGTCCTTGATTATACTTTTGTGGGACCATAAGCAGAGGACCTGGCTATGCTGTAGACATAAGAAACTGATCCAAGAAACTATGAAATAGTACATACTGTTCTGCAGCAAGAGATGGTTAATACAGGGTTTAAAGTCAAAAGATTTATGTCCGTAATCTTGGCCATACTACTTACTATGTGATCTTAGGGAAGTCCCACAGAGTCCTATAATTAACAGCATGGGTTCTTATGAGGAATTAAGTAGTAATGCATGTAACTAGAAAACACAGCTGCTCAATGAATAATACTTTTTATCCCACAGTTACTGGGAATTTATACAGATTTAAGCATAAGATAGCAGTTATGCTTTCTTTTTCATTAAATTGGGAACAACATTCACAATATTTCTAAAATATAATAACTATTTCTTCACAAATGAAATGAAAGAAACACAGAGCATAAATAAAAGCTAACTGGAAAAAAAAAAAGCTAACTGGAAAGAAAATGCATATGAAAAACGGAACAAAAGTAGAGGGCAACAGTTTATTCCCAGGTATCGTTTAGAGCAGTGGTTCTCTACCTTCCCAATGCCATGGCCCTTTGATACAGTTCCTGTGGGTCACGACCCACAGGTTGAGAACCACTGATTTAGAATTTGTCATCAAGCAAAAGGCTGTTTCTTGCTGGTAAAAACAAAAGTGAACAAGATAGCAAGCAAAAGAGGTTATATCCCCGAGGTCACCAGGCTTATTAGCTCACTGCATCAACAAGATAGAGGGATGAATTATAAAGACTCTAAGTGAATTGCAATGTACATAAGTCATAGACCTCTGAAAATGGTAAAGTGCATACTCTCAGAATACAGCATGGTTTTATTATTGTCAGACCATCAAATTGAAAAAATTGAAATAAAAAAATAAAAGAAGACCATGCCATATATCTTTTTCTAATTTTCGTTCTTTATGTCTCATGGTTAATACAATAAGTATGTTGGCTTCTGTCATACTATTTTCTTAGGATAAATTACCAGAAGAGGATTATTAGATCCAGGGTGTGCTCGTTTTTATGACACTTGGTACATTTTGTCACAGTGATTCTCAAAAGCCTTCCATTAGAAGCATGTGTGTTTCAACTTAACAACAATCATAGCAGCACCAGGTTTCATTAAAATTTCAATTTGCCAATTTATTAAATTGGAGATGACACCTCAAGTTTCCTTTGGTTTGCATTTTTTGTTCATTTGTTTTTGTTGCTGTTCATTTCTTTTTTTTTGTTTTTGTCTCCTGCCTCCACCGAGACTCCAGCGAGTCTCCTGCCTCCACCTCCCAAGTACCTGGGACCACAGGCGCCTGCCACAACACCCAGCTATTTTTTGGTTGCAGCAGTCATTGTTGTATGGCAGGTCCGGGCTGGATTCAAACCCGCCACCTTAGGTGTACATGACTGGTGCCTTAGCCGGTTGAGCTATAGGCGCCAAGCCTGTTGCTGTTCATTTCTTAAATTTCTGATTAGTATGCAGGTATAGATAATTAGATTACAGAGACTGTATTTATTAAATAATTTTTAATGGGTTTCTTTTTAAATTTCAGATTAATATTAGGGTATAAATGATTAGGTTACATTGTGTCTCTAAGGTTAAGTTCAAGTTATAGTTGAGCCCCTCATCCAGGGGGTGCGCTGCATACCCTTACATTGTGCACATTAGGTGAGAGCTCACCTTACCCTTCGCCCCCTCCCCAAATATACTTGTGTTTTTTATCACCTATGGGTGTGAGGTTGTTTTTTGATTGGTTTCATATTAATATTGAGTACATTGGATACTTGCTTTTTCATTCTTCTAACTAAAATATCTTCTTAGTATATTTTTAATATAATGATTAAAAATGGTTAACAATGATCCTGATCACCTACTTTGAAAAGTTTATAGAATCTAATCAGGCTGTTCTGTTCATTTAAAAAATATATATATTCTCAGAGGTTCAAATCAAAGATACCATTAGTGTTAGTGTTTTAAACATATATGTGGGGGGGGGGGTTAATTGATTTAAAAAATGTCAGCCAAAAAGCCTTACTAAAAAGGAAAGGATTCTCTCCTACCATGTAGCTCCATGAGAATTCATTAGAAATCTCAGATCTTGAACTATTCTTCAAATTTCTGACCAAGAAATCAAATCTTTAGCAAGATAAAGATTCTAAACTTTTTGCAAGAACTTCACTTGAGATCATGAATTTGTTTTCTCAGTGAGTGTAAATGTAACTATAGGAAGCTCTGTTGTTGTTGGATGTATGATTTGAACTGGAAAAGATTTAACTCAGCTCTTAAACATTATTTAAAAGTTTTAAAAATTCAATTTAAAATAAAATAAAATGAAGAATTCAATTAAGAACATTTAAAAGTGTGATTCATTAGATTGAAAGAGTTAATTAAATAACTAGGAACAAAAGCCTGTTGGGTATGTTTGTATTAAATTTGTAAATGTAATTTAAAATGTTCACAGGAGTTTAATTATTAAAGATTGAACATGAATTACACAGTATAGAGGAATTAAGTTTATTAAATTTATAAGTCAATAGAACATTAATCAAAGATGAAATGAAATTGTTTTTCTCTAACTTTTTCAAGTTTACTATATTTAAAAAGGAATAATAAGATTTATAAGTTGAATTTACAGTCAAATGTGATTTTGATCTTAAGTGCATGACTTAAAGCCCAAGCTCTTTCTATGCATAAACATCTCACTTATTGAAAAAATAAGTAATGGCATCACATTTATTGTAAACAACAAAAAAGTTATATAAGAAAAAGGAGTTGTTAAAAAGAAATAAAGGCGGAATTAATTGTGAGTAACGAAACCACAAACATATTTTCCAACAACTTCATTTCTTTTCTATATTTTGTGAGTGTCTGGGTTTATCCAAATCCAGGTTTATATTCTACATAGGATGATAAATGGTGTCTTAGAACTCCCTCATTTCTCCTCTGATTGCAGATTTAGTTTGTAAAAGATATTTAAAGTATTTTACTCTAAAGACCAATTTGCACAATAGCCATGTTGTTTTCTAGTACCTCCCGGAGAATGCTGAGTGGTCATAACTCTAAAATTAAATCTGTATTCTCACCTCTAAAATCATGCAAATAAACACATTCCATAAAAAGTATGGCAAAGTCCTTTAATGAGATCAGATGAAAGGATAAAATATAAGAATCTTATAACTATACTAAATGACAGAAATACATTACAGAAAAATGCTTTACTTCTGTAGGAAATGTGTTTCTAGAAACAGTTGGAGGACATATTGAATGATCATTATATGTTCAATCAGAGTTTGCTTTTTTACATAAAAGTGGACATGCGCATTTTTCATGAACATTTAAAATATCATGGCTTCACAATTGTTTTGGCTACACAGAATGCTTTTCTAATGCTTGAATTGGGGGTTTAAGTGTGTCTATCACCCAGATAATGTTCATTGTAACAGTGAGTAGGTTTTCAACCATCCCTTTCTTCACCCTTCTGAGTCTTATTTCCCTCTGAGTCTATATGTGTTCATTGGTGAGTTGTGATTTAATAGAGCGTATATATGATGTTGTTTTTTCATTCCTTAGATCCTCCACTTAGGATAATGGCCTCCACTTCTATCCAAATTGTTGCAAAAGACAGTAATTCATCTTTCCTCATGGCTGAGAAGTATTGCATGATATGCATGCATCACATTGTGGTAATTTTCTAATGAACTGATGGGTCTTGGGTGGATTCCATATATTTGCAATTGTGGATTGTGATGCAATAGACATTTACATGCAGGTGTCTTTTGATAAAATGATTTCTTTTCCTTTGGAAAATGTCCAGTAGTGGGAATGAGGGATCAAGTGGTAGGTCTGCAGTTATTTACGGTATCTTCATAATGTTTTCCATAGATGTTGACTAAGTCTCAGTCCCACCAACAGTGTGTAAGTGTTCCTGTCTCTCTGCATCCATGCCAGCACTTATTATTTTTGGAAATTTTGATAAAAGTCATTTTAACTGAGGGAAACAGATATCTCATTGTGGTTTTAATTTCAATTTCCCTGATGATTAATGACATTGAGCATTTTTTCACATTTTTTTTTTTTTTGGTCATTTGTCTATCTTCCTTTGTAAAGCTTCTGTTCATGTCTTTTGTCCACCTTTGTAATGGGGATGTTAGTTTTTCTCTTGCTGCTTTGTTTGAGTTCTTTGTAGATTCTGGTCATTGGTTCTTTAGGGGATGTGTAGTTTGGGAACATTTTCTCTCATTCTGTTTGTTGTCTGTTTACTCTGTTGATTGTTTCCTTAGATGTGCAAAAGCTTTTTAGTTTAATCAAGTTCCATGTATTTATTTTGTCTTGCTTTGCTATGATTGCTGTTGGGGTCTTTCTCATAATTTTTCTTTAACTAGCTTAAGAACTAGTTGAGTTTTTCTAAAACTTTCTTCTAGAATGCTTACCATTTAATGAAGTACACTTAACTCTTTTATCCATCTCGAGCTCATTGCTGAATTCCACTCAAAGTCATGGAAATTAAACAACCTTCTGCTGAATGGTTATTGCATCAATAGTGAAATTAAGATGGGAAACAATTGATTCCTGACATTCAATGACATAGGAGACACAAACTATCAAAACCTGTGTGATTCAGCAAAAGCAACCAAGCAGTCAATTTATAGGCTCAGATGCCTAAATCAAAAAACCAGAAAGATCACAAATTAACAATCTAATGACACATCTTAAGGAACTAAAAAAGAAAAGCAAACCAAACCCAAAACCAGCAGAAAAGAAATAACTAAGAGCAAAGCAGAACAAAACTAACTGGAAAAAAGCAAAACAAACAAACAAAAATATAAAGGATCAATGAAACAAAAACATGGTTCATTGAAAAGAGAAACATAATTGACACACCTCTCCAGATTAAAGAGGACCCAAATAAGCTTGTCAGAAATGAAAAAACAATTATTACAACCGATACTCCAGAAATACAAAATATAATTTGTGATATTATGAAAATCTCTACTAACATAAACTCATAAACAAAAAGGAAAAAACAAATTCATGGACTCCCACATCCCCCTAAGACATACTCAACCAGGAGGAAATGGAACTTCTGAAACAGACAAATAAGCACTGAGATTGAAGCAGTAATAAAAAGATTTCCAAAATCTCCAAAGACAAAAACAAAGACAAATAAAAGTTTTTCTATTTAAAAACTAAGACAAATAAACAAACAAACCAAAAACCCCAACAATGGGCTAGATGGATTTACAGCTGAATTTCACCAGACCTACCAAAAAGAGAGGGTACCCAAACTGCAAAAATGATTCCAAACTTGAGAAGAAAGGAATCCTCCTCAACTCATTCTTTGAAGCCAGTATCTCCTTGATCTAAGAAGTAGAAAAGGACACAACAACAGAAAACTACTGACAAAAAAACAAAACAAAACTACTGACCAATATCCCTGATAAATATAGATGCAAAAATACTTGATAAAATGTTACCAAACTGAATTGAACAGCTCATTTAAAAAATAAATAGCTCACCATGACCAGGTGGGTTTCATCCCAAGGATTGAAGGATGAGTCAACATATGTAAATCAATAGATGTGATTCACCACATCAACAGAAACAAAAACTAAAACCATATGATCATCTAAATAAATGCAGAAAAAGCATTCAACACAGTTCAGTACCTTTTCATGATAAAAGCCCTCAACAAACCAGACCATTAAAGGAACATATCTGAAAATTATCAAAATTGACAAATATACAGCCAACATCACGCTGAAGCACTAGCCAGAGTATTCAGGCAAGAAAAATAAATAAAGGGTATCCAAATCTGGAAATGGGAGGTCATACTATCACTTTTTGCTGTTATCTGAAACCCCCAAACACTCCATAAAGAGATTCCTCAAATTGATAAATAAATTCAGCAGAGTTTCAGGTTACAAAATCAATGTACATCAATCAGTAACATTTCTAACCAGCAATGACAGTCAAGCTAAGAGTCAAATCAAAGACAATAACATTCACAATAGCTACAAAGAAAATAAAATACCTAGGGAAAGACTTAAGCAAGAAGGTGAAAGATCTCTGCAAATGGAACTATGAAACATTGCGTAAAGAAATTGCAGATGAAGCAAATGAATGAAAAGCATATCATGACCATGGATCAGTAGAATCATAATGATAAAAATGTCCAGATTACCCAAAGTGATTTACAGATCTAATACATTCTCCATAAAAATACCAATGTCATATTTCACAGATGTAGAAAAAATAAATCTATGTTCCATTTGGAATCAGAAAAGAGCCCAAATAGCCAAAGTTCTCCTGAGCTAAAAGAACAAATATGGAGTCATATGGAGTCATATGTTGGTATTGTGACCAAAACAGCATGTTACTGGCACAAATAGAAACATAGGCCAACAGAGCAGAATAGAGAACCCAGATATAAAATCCAAATATACTCAATGGATCTTTGACAAAGCAAACAACCTACGCTGGAGACAAAAAGTCTTAATGAAAGGTGCTGGGAAAACTGGATAGCCTCATGCAGAAGATGAAACAGGATCCATGTCTCTCACCACTGATAAAAGTGGACACATATTAATACAAGACCGTCTTTTATTTTCTATCACAGTATTTGTAATAGAAAAATTAACAAGCTTAATTTTGATAATTAAAATCACAAGTGTACTCAAATGTTAAAAGTATTCCAATAGGCTCATCATATGAGAAACTCAACCAGCTAAACAAATTTGTATACTTTGTAACCACAAATTAAATAAACATTCTAAGTCCTATCCTTTAGCCATGGTACAGGTAATTGCCCTTTTAAAAAAATCAAATAAATAAGCCAAACTAAATTAAATGAGCTTCTTTCAGATTGTTTTAAAAGGTCATTTTATTCAGTTGGTCTCTAACATGATGAAATTCAGATAAAAACATTTTATGCATTGAAGAAGTTATTTATTTCAGAAATATTTTCTAGTTTTCATTTTATAAACCTTTCACCTCTCTGGTTAAATGAAGTAGTCTAAGTGTTTTACTCTTTTTGAGGCTCTATAAATGGGATTATCCTCTTAATGTTCTTTTTGATTGTTCATTTTTAGGTATAGAAGTGAAAATTATTTTTGTGCATTGATTTTTTATTCTGCTACTTTTATGAATTAAAGCTACTATTTCAAATAGTTTGTGTGTATATGTGTGTGTAATCTTTGGACTTTTCTTAAACTTTATCCTATTTTAATTATCTAATATGTTTATCACCTTTAGCAAATTTATACAATTTTAATCTGATATTAATTAGAGATCTCCCTGAAAGTGATTGTCTACATTCTATATGTAACTTATATGTATTCCCACGATAAATAAGGAATTAATTTGAAAAATATATATAGAACTCTAAAAATTCAAAACAAAGCCCCAATAATCTGATCAAAAAGTGGGTAAAATACTTGAACAAACATTTATTTGAAGCTCCTTTGAAAAGTACTGTATCTTTGATTTGATTCTCAGCTTAATTGGCATTGGCATATATGAAGGCTATATGATTTTTGGACATTGATTTTTGTATTGGAGACATTACTGTCATCCTTGATCACTTTCAGGAGGCTTGTGTTTCACTCCCTGGGGTTTTCTAAGTATAAGGTCATATATATCATCATCAAAGAGCAAGAGTTTGACCTCCTCTTTTGAATGCCCCTGATAGCCTTCCCTTGCCCGATTTCGTTGACTGGCTGCTGGAAATGGTTCATTAGGCTGTTGATGTGTGCTCTGTTCCTTGAATGTGAGCATTTAATGCAATAAATGTTCCTCTACCTGGGGATATACCTAACAAAGAACATAGAGGTATTTAAGAGAGAAGACTAAAAAACTCTGAGAAAAGAAATAGCAGATGTTAACAAATGAACTAATATACCATGTTCATGGCTGGGGAGAATCAACATTGCTAAAATCTACATACTAACAAAAGCAATCTATAGATTTAATTCAATCTCCATCAAAGTACCAGTGTCATACTTTGAAGAATTTGAAAATATAGTACTTCATTTTGTATGGAACCAGAAAAAATCCTGAACAGGCCATGCAATTCTAAGAAATAAAAACAAATCTGGCTGTATCATGTACCAGACTTCAGGTTACATTACAAGTCAATAGTGATCAAACAGCATTGTACTTGCACAAAAATGGTGATACAGATCTATGAAATAGAATAGAGAGAACCTAGGGATGAACCTAGCCATGTACCTCCATCCGATCTTTGACAAACCAAATGAAATCATATATGGGGGAAAAGAATCTCTACCTAATAGATGGTGCTGGGAGAACTGGTAGCTACATGTAGAATACTAACTGGACCTGCAGCTCTACACAGAAGGCAAATGTGTTGTCATAAGGACCTTTATATTAGAATGTTTACAATTGGCAAGATGTGGAATCAACACAAGTGCCCATTAACTCACAAGTGGATTATAAAAACTGTAGTAGGGTGGCACCTGTGACTCAAAGGAGTAGGGCGCCAGCCCCATATGCCGGAGGTGGCAGGTTCAAACCCAGCCCCTGCAAAAAAACAAAACAACAACAACAAAAAAAAACACTGCCGAAACAACAACAACAACAAAAAACTGTGGTATATGTATACCATGAAATACTATTCTGCAATGAAAAATGATGATAAAGACTGTACATCTTTCAAATTTACCTGGATGGAGCTGAAGAACATTTTTCTTAATAAAGTATCATGAAAAGGAAAAGCAAGGATCCAATGTATGCAATAATAATATGAAACCAATAGGTAAACAGCTACACCCCCACATGAGAGAAAAAAAAAATAAATTCAAATGAGGGAGGGGCAGGAGGGAAATGAGAGTTGGGGAAGGAATGGTGAGCTCTTGCCTAATGGCCACCATGTAAGGGTATACAGCACACCCTTTGGTCGAAAGGCTGAACTACAACAAACAACCTAACCTAATAATGTGTACCTTCATATTAATCTGAAATTTAAAAATGTAGAAAAAGAAATATGAATTTTTTATGGATATGATAACATGTAAAAATTGTACAATATCCATGAATAATAACTGAAGTTAAATACAACATAGAGAAATATATATTAAAAAAGAATAGACATTACTTTAAATAACATATATAAATGGCCAATAAACATGAAAATATGTTGAACATTAGTAACCATCAAGGAAATACAAATTTAAACACTATTGAGATACCATTTCACATTCATTAGGATGGTTACTGTCAAAAACAAATAGCTGGGCATTGTGGCCAGCACCTGTAGTCCCAGCTACTCAGGAGGCTGAGGCAAGAGGATCACTTTAGCCCAAGAATATAAGGTTTCTTTGAGCTATGATGCCACAACACTCTAGTTTGGAGCAACAGAGTGACTCTATGTTTCAAAAAAAAAAAAAATACCCACACAAATAAAACAAAATAGAAAATCCCAGTGTTGGTAAGGATGTGAACAATTGAAACCCTTGTGCGCTATTGGCAGGAAGATAAAATGGTATAGCCCCAAATTTCAATTAGGTAGAAGAAATAAATGTGAGGGAATTATTGTATATCATTGCACCTACAGTCAATAATAATACATTATACACTTTAATATTGCTATGAGAGTAGGTTTGAAATGTGCTCAACACAATAAAATATGTATGTGAGCTAATACAGATATTATTTGTCTTAATTTAGCCATTACACAATGTGTATGTGTGTATATATGTATATACACATATCAGAACATCAGGTTATACTATAAATATATATACATAAATTTTATTTGTCAACTAAAAAAATAAAATTTAAAAAATTATAAATCTACTATAGAAAACAGTATGATACATCATCAAAAAATTTAAAAAATATGTAATTACCAGGTAATTCAGAAATTCTACTTCTGGAATATACTCAAAAGACTTGAAAACAGGCTCTGGAATAGATATCTGTATATTCACTTTCATTGCACCATCATTCACAATAGCTAAAACATGGAAATTACTGAAGCACCTACCAATGGATAATGTATAAACAAAATGTGGTACATAAAAAAATGCATTGAGTATTTGTTATTCAAGCCTAAAAAGGAAGGAAAATCTGATGCCTGCTACACCACGGATGAAATTTGAGGCCATTATGCTGAGTTGAATAAGCTACTCACAAGAAAACATATGCTGTATAATTCCAATTACATGACATATTTAAAGTAGACAAAATGATAGAAAAAGAAAGTCAATAGTGGTTGCCAGACACTTTTCTGGAAGGGATAATGTGGAGTGTTTGTTTAATGGATACAGAGTGTTAGTTTTGCAAGATGAAAAGAGCTCTGGAGATAGACGGTGGTAATGGTTGCACAACAACATTGACATACTTAAAACCACTGAACTGTACACTTAGAATTGTTTAAGATAATAAATTGTATGCTATATATATTTTGTCCCAATAAAATTAAAGAGAAAGATGTTGGCTAAATTAACATCCCCAAGAATGCTTAAAAAATAAATGCTTGTATGTTCTCTGAATTGTATATTATTTTGGATTATATTTGGCAAATTACCCTGATAATATCACACTGTAACATAATCTTACTACATTCTTATAGCCCTTAAACATTCAAGCTGGTTTTCCTTAAGACAGTTTCGCTGATCATGCACTTAATCATCATGGCAAATTTCTATGAACATTTCTAAAGGCTTAGTCACAATTTCTGCAGTTTTTGCCCATGGCTGGGTTAAACCCACAACCCTTGGCATATGGGGCCAGTGCCCTACTCCTTGAGCCACAGGTACTGCCCCACAATTTCTGTATTTACACCTTTCTCCTCTGCTCCTTCTCTCTCTTCTCTTCACCACTCTCTCCTCATCTCCCTCACCCTCTTCTCTCTACTCTCTTCTCTTTTTCTCTCCTCCTTGGTGCTGCTCTGCAGCCTCCCTCCCCCACCAATAAAGACCTTTCATACAAAAAAAAAAAAAATCTGTATTTACCGCATTGAAGAACAACAAAAAACATCTCAGGGACCTTCCTAGGTCTTCCATACTTCCTCTACTTCTAGCAAGTTGAATATTTAGACTTGCATCTGCCATATTAGGGTATAGAACGGTATAGACACAGAGAACAAATCAGGAAGAGAAATAGAAGAGAAAATCTGGGCTCTTTACATATGTAACACCATCAGCTCCCATACAGTTAAACTCCCCAAAGGTTAGCAATTACTAACATTCTTCATATAAGGAAGCAGAGTAAAATAAGAGGCAGGGAAGGGCTACACTGAGGTGGTCATGAGGCCTACAATGGTAATCCCAGTAGCCTTCCTTCACCACTGCAGTAATCCCAGTAGCCTTCCTTCACCACTACAGTAATCCCAGTAACCTTCCTTCATCACTGCAGTAATCCCAGTAGCCTTCCTTCACCACTGCAGTAATCCCAGTAACCTTCCTTCACCACTGCAGTAATCCCAGTAACCTTCCTTCACCACTGCAGTAATCCCAGTAGCCTTCCTTCACCACTGCAGTAATCCCAGTAGCCTTCCTTCACCACTGCAGTAATCCCAGTAGCCTTCCTTCACCACTACAGTAATCCCAGTAACCTTCCTTCACCACTGCAGTAATCCCAGTAGCCTTCCTTCACCACTGCAGTAATCCCAGTAGCCTTCCTTCACCACTACAGTAATCCCAGTAGCCTTCCTTCACCACTACAGTAATCCCAGTAACCTTCCTTCATCACCGCAGTAATCCCAGGAGCCTTCCTTCACCACTACAGTAATCCCAGTAGCCTTCCTTCACCACTGCAGTAATCCCAGGAGCCTTCCTTCATCACTGCAGTAATCCCAGGAGCCTTCCCTCATCACTGCAGTAATCCCAGTAGCCTTCCCTCATCACTGCAGTAATCCCAGGAGCCTTCCCTCATCACTGCAGTAATCCCAGGAGCCTTCCCTCATCACTGCAGTAATCCCAGTAGCCTTCCTTCATCACTGCAGTAATCCCAGGAGCCTTCCTTCATCACTGCAGTAATCCCAGGAGCCTTCCCTCATCACTGCAGTAATCCCAGGAGCCTTCCTTCATCACTGCAGTAATCCCAGGAGCCTTCCCTCATCACTGCAGTAATCCCCGTAGCCTTCCTTCATCACTGCAGTAATCCCAGGAGCCTTCCTTCATCACTGCAGTAATCCCAGGAGCCTTCTTTCACCACTAAGATGAAAGATCCTTCATCTTCTCTAAGCACCTCAAGTGAGTGGAATTTTTCATATGGTGAGACAACCCTAAACTCCTTTCACGTATCATCTGTGCCCTGGGGGGTCTTGTATTTAATATCTCCCCACAGTTTTCCATTGCCCAGGACTTTGGGTCAAGGAAGTACTAAGGGATTTTTGGTCAATATCCTAGATTACAACTGGTACTCTGGCCTCATTTGTCCTTATTGTAATTACCTAATGGCATTAGGACTAATTATTCTTACAATTACAGAAAATCCTTTCTTTGTCCAGATGGTCCTAAGCACAAATAGTCCAAAAATGGCCAGAGGACAATCTGTGTTTCCAATTACTCAGAACCATAACCGAGTTTCCTTGTGAAAGCAACCATCCTCTGGTCCTGGAATTTAAATCCCACCTTGATGTCAATCTCAGAGAAGGAAGCAAAACTTCTTCATGCACATTATGAAGTAAGATAGTGAAAGATACCACGTTCACCTTCACTCCATGGTTCCCAGGCTTTGACATATCCTGCCATCTCTTCCACAGCTTTTCTATCTTCCGAGAGATGCAGAAGATGCTATGACTTAGTGACTTCTAATTTAAGGCATATGCCATATACAGGAGAACAACTGATACTCACAGAATACCATCTCCTAGGTAGGCTTGATGTAAGAATTTAGCTAGCTATACCACTAACCTCTCATGCCAGCTGCTCTGAGTGATGGGATATTGTAACATAATTGGGCTCTTCATAGGATATGAGCTCTTTATCCTGCTCCTTTGCCTTAAAACAAATCTCCTGGTTAGATGTAAGGTTTTGTGGTCAGCATACAAAATGGTAAAAGGCCATTCTTTTAGCATATATATGTCATTTCAGGCAGAAGCTATCTACATACAGGTAATACAAATCCACACTGATTAATATCCATCCCTTTAAGAACATTCCACTGTTTCCTCCATGGTTAAAGAGGATTTGATGCCACTGGACAGCCAGCTGGTTCCCCCAGGGAATGATGTCATATTAGGGATTCATGTTGAACTTCTACTTCTAACAAGTTGAATAGTTAGTGACAGAGGTGGCCAGATCAATCCATCTTGTGGGGACCACATATTAATCCCATCCTTATCACTGTAATTATCTTATACACAGGGTCATTTCTTTCTTCCTACAAAAATCAGGAAACTTAACCCATTACTCCGTCCCTCATTAACCATCCCTAACTGACAGAGAACATGAAGGGCTTTCCACAGAAGCTGGAAGCTCCTTCATTTTTAACCCTTGTTACACTATTTGTCTTCTGGACACTGGTGGAAGCTACGAGTGATGGGTAGCTTATTAGATTACACATAAAAACAAATTCATTCCACATTTCCAGCACTCTGAGTCTTTACGTTCCTTTAAAATTGTGCTTCTCAACTTTAGTGTGCGTATGAATCACCTTGGTATCTTGTTAGAATTACAAATCCTGATTTAGTAGGAGATATGGGATGGGGCCTCCTAGTGGATGACTCACACTGCTTTTCCATGTGCCTCACTTCATAGGACTCGGCTTTAATCACAATATCTCCCAAAGTAGGACCTTGGAAAGAAGTATCAACTTCACATGTGAACTTGTTAGGAATCTATATTGGCAGCTGCATCTTAGACTAGTGCAATAGGAAATCATAGATTGGGGCTTAGAAATCCGTGTTTTAACAAGCCATCTGTATGATTCTGAGGCTTGCTAAAGTTTGAGAACTTTGTTTTATAAAATGCTGGTGAAGTTCCAACATTTTAATCCTATTAACTAGAAGCTGGGTTCAGCTGGCTAATCCAGCAGACTGCTAACACCCGTTTTCTATGTGCTAGCCAACACATCACACCATGGTTCCGGGGTGAATGCAGTCATGAAAAACCATTCAGCTTAAGCAAGTTTTATATGTCACTGTTTGTTCACTAACATCTTTAGAATTCACTTACAGACCTTCTTTCTAGTTACCTGTCAATAGAGTTTGACAAAGTCTATGTCTATTTTTAAAGTATAGGCTATCTTATTTTGGGAAAGATTTTAAATTTATTTCTGGGCTGAGAGCTAACATTTCTTATGGGCCTAGAGGCAATGAGGATTTGATAAAAGCAGGTCATGGAAAGATTCTCATCTGCTTTTGAGGAAACTATCCAAGGACAGTTAGTGTAAAGTTGTTAGAAAGGAGAGGGCTGATTAGAGGCCTGACTGGCCAGAAAGATTTATGGAACTCAGAGGCTCAATGATCTCAGTCTTATCATTTTCCATTCTTATGTCTCAACATCTCTTTTTATTATTTTTTTTAAACATAGTGCCATTAAGTTTAGCTTAAGAAATCCAAAAGAGTTGAAAATTCAAGTGGCCCTGCATTTCTGCAACGCTTCTATTTATGAAAAGATGTGGGACTCCTTCATAGCTATCTCAGAACCTTCTGGTTCTACCCGTATGTTCTTATTGTATTTCATAGTTGCTAGTTTCACATTTTACCTATATACATGTTCTAGGGTTGCCAGGGGAAATCAAGTATAATAATTGATTACTCTTGGTCACCCAAAGGACTATAACAAATTGATCAATATACAGAGCTGGTTAACATAGTCCTGCTGTACTGATACATACATGTTGTGTATGTTCATTCTGTGAAAATTAGGCCAAGCTAAGGAATTGGTCAGTGTAGGGAGGTGGTCCACTATGGAGGTTCTACTATAATTACTCCTACTCTCATGGTTACTAAGTGCTTTCATTACTCAATTTTTCCATATTCTACACTTATACTTCATTTTATGACATCGCAGGTGCTAAGTTGAGGAACTATGATGCCACATGTGGCCTAGAATAGCCATATGCCATCTGGATTCTCCATAACCAAGAAATTAGGTCGTTCTCGGCTCCTTAATTATATGCCAATCTAACCCAAGAATCTCATTTGCAATCCCTCCCTCTGCCCTGGAGACAACTCAAGCACAAATTATTGTATTAGTTGGTGCACCAGCAAGAAAATATCACCCTTAAATTACAATAATCTAATGTGGATTTTGTATAGGAATACTTAATGGAGATGTGAATAGGGTATGGGGAAACTATAAAGGATAATGCCATATATTGGAAAAATAAGAGATGTAGAAAAAAATCATGAGAAACAAAAATTCACATAACCCCAAGAAAAAATGTTGCATAGCAATAGTCAGACTTGGTGAAGACGGCAGCCGCCACCTTTAGGACAACCTCTACTCAATACATTCCTGGCTCTAACTTTCCTCCCTCCCTTCTTCTTTTTCTGTTGATCATTTGTGAAAGCTGAGTGAAATCCAGAGGGCCCAGGAGCCTTCTGATGTAATCCATACAGCTCTGAGCAGGTGGAGAGTGCCTATAAAGGGCAATGCACATATGGGCACACTGATCTACCTTGAATCCAGACAGTCTCTCCTGACTTGGTCTTATTGAGTGAATCTAAGGTAGAGGATTATGCTTTTTCCAGTAGAATCTCACCTTAACTTGAACATAATTGTGTTTTGTATATACCAAAGAAAGTAATACAATATTTATAAAATAATTACAAAAACATTTTCTAATAATTTCTAACCATTTTTCTAATGTACATTAAGCTATAATGTGTAATTTTAAGTACGTTCAGTCAAATCTGTTTGAAAGTTTATTCATATACTGTTGTACATCCATTAGCAATTAGATAAGAAAAATAAAATCAGTATGATGAATGAGATAAGTACATACTAAACCACTTTGCCATTTTTTTCATTAGCTTTATTTACAAGATGAACAAAAAGTATTGAGGAAATCAGTAAAAGATGCCATCCAAGACTATGCACTTTATACATAATTTATGTTCCTTACACTTAAGTTAAGTGTATCCTATTTAAACATTGATTTAAATAGAGCAAAAAAGCAAAAGTCTAAAAAACCATGTGCCATATGTTGCAATTACCTCTATATGTTAATTTTTTTATTTCTTTTCACTGGCTTTGGAGCTAATCAATATTAATTGTTCTCATGCTTAAATTCTAGGATTGTCCTCACCTGTGCTTTTTTCATAAGATTTGAAATGCTACTATTGCAACCTCAGAGTTCATCACTAGAACTCTAGACCCTGTGGCTTTTATCACATTTTATTTTATTCTAACATTTCTACTTCTTTACTTTGAAGCTAGGAAAGTTATCCAACAACAGAAGACTGTAATGTCAACAATATGAAATTTCTTCTACCCAGGCCTTAAGACTCTCTGTGACCATCAAATATTTTAACTGTACCACATTAACACGATACTCGGGTCAGAGCTGACATACGGATGGGCACACATACACACCGAGAAAAACACACAGAAGAGGTACACGTATCTGGAGAGGGAGAAGAGGAGCAGGAGGATGGTGAGAAGTGAAGAAACCTAGACGTCTTATCAGAGCAAAGAATTACCGTGAAATAGAAATGCCAGCATGAATGGCAAGGTGCCTGAGAAAAACATGGAAGGACAAGAATGGATGTGTCATTTCCTTAACATAATAGAGAATGTTTATGAACATGCTACCGGTCTCACCATTCCCTCAAAGGTTTTCACTGTGCAGAACTGTTAATGTGTCAAGGAGGAGACCTCAGCAGGGTGGAAGTATAGAGGTATTGTACTTCATACAAATCTTACTCTCCTGTAGTTCTGTAACGCACATGTTCTCAAATTGATGTTTTTTAATTTAAAAAAATGACAAATGGGATACTAAGTTGCTTTTCTGTTCCTGTGTTCTTATAGAAAATGAAATGTCAGTCAAGATGGTGCGCTGTCACAAAGTGGGAAAGCTGTTCCTCCAGCTAAAGTACAATTAGGAGAAGTGTATCATAACATTTTTTCCTTGATATGTAACTGAAATTCTTAGTATAATAGTTACATTCTGAGAAAACTGCAATTAATAATTTAAGATGTTTGGCTGTTTTCCATTTGAATTTAGATTCAAGCACTCTAGAAGTCTGTTTTAAAGTCTCTGTATTTAAAATCTATATGCAAACAGCCACAGTACACGCAAGCTGCCAGTAAATTCTCTCCTCTAAACATCCCAGAGCTTTGAACCATGTACCTTTCTAACTAACAATAGTTAGGTCATAAAGTTGTTGAACAGGGCATTAAAACCATATCTCCAATTGAAATGTTGTAGAGCCTGAAAAGATTATCATCTGAACTGTGTTGGGTGCTGAAGATTTCCCTCCCAACCCAAGGAAGGTTTTTGGTAACATACACATCTATCCCTAGGAGATACAGTTAAGTTCTTAGTACTCACCAAATCATTTGCATGGTGATAGACTCAAAATGTAACTGAACAAAATGGAACTCGGAACATGATCATCCGACTTGGAAGTGAATGCCAGAAACCAGTTTCTCTATCAGAAATTGACATGGCATAGAGAGGGAAAGGGCAAAATTTATAAATTTTAGAAGTTGATGTATTAATATAAAGTAGAAAACAGCAAGGGCGTGCCTTGAAATACATTTCATATCAAACACAGACATATCCTCATAAAATGTAGCATCGAGGAATACTTAGGTATAAACATAGTGCTCAGAGTTCAAAATATTATTTTTTGAAAACAAGGATTTGATAATCTAGGTAGGAATATGAGACGCTGCTTCTCATTCTTTTCAAATATTCTCACAGTGAAAAAATATTCAGGCAAAATTTGAAAGGACATATGAACTTCCTTTTGCTTCATTTTTAAATGTATTTTCAAGTAACTTTATTCTGCACTATTATGTGTATTACATTTCTCAACAATTAATTCTAAATCACAATGCATTTCAACTTAGCAAGAGGACTTCATGTTCCCCTCAGCTTGGCTAAACTACAGGCAGTTGTTTTCTTGAACGAAGTTTCTTTATTTCTCCTTGTTTCAAAGTTATTTACTTTAGAAAACTTTCAGTTATAAATTCTTTCACTGACTCATTGAGACATATTCTCCCAGAATTTTATGAAATGTAATCATCAAGAAAGCTAGTTTCCTTATCTCTCTGTTTCTGTGGAAGAAGAGGCCTAAATCGTGTAACAATTAACAAACAGATGCCCTAAAGGTGTGGCCCTACCTCCCTCTAATTCCCTCTAGCACAGTGGTTCTCAACCTTCCTAATGCCGCAGCCCTTTAATACAGGTCCTGTGGGTCGTGAGCCACAGGTTGAGAACTGCCACACTAGTTTGCCACAGTGTGTAAAAACCCACTTGCCTATTATTCAGCAGAATTGAGTTCAATTTCTCTCCCTCATTACAATATCCCTGGAATAAAGTATTTTATATATGACTGTCTAGAGCAATTTTTCTTTGAAAGAATCCTATCTATTCTGGTCTTGTTTTGGAGTTAGGATTCATTTTAGAATATAATTTCATATTATAAAAATGACTACATAATCACAAAAATAAAATAAAATAAAATAAATCTTTCTAACAACACTGTATGAATCAAATCAGGAACTTAACACCAAAGATATAAACAGTCATAATAACAACATTTGTGTTGTTGGTAGAGTTTTTTTGCTTTTTTGTTTTTTGCATTGGATACTCTGATATTGCTGAAACAAAAAAAATCATTACAGATTGGTCTGGAGATATTTCTGCACGATGAAAGTTTTAGTCATTATATAAATTTTAGATCTTTTAAAATTAAGATAGTCTGTTTGAAAGTCAAAGTAAAAATTTTCCTATGTTCTTAAAAGTTAAAGGTAGGTGTCACGGTGACCTGTTAAAAGATCTGTTCCTTATTATATTTCAAAGACTCAGCTGGGTCAGGTTTTGGCAAACCAATTTGGCCTACTATCTCAGATGGTCACAAATATGAGTTTTTGTTATTACTTAAAATCTCTTATTCTTTGCTCACTAGAGATAATGTCAAAGGCTTAGCCCAGGCAAAAATTAGATGGTAGTATTTTTTAAGTTATTATATGAAAATTTTGGACTTTCTATCATGCAACTTACTTTATTTGAACTTTAACAAGTAATCACATTTAACTTTTCAATTTCCTTCTAAAATAGAGAAAAAGAGTATACATATTTTTTATTACAACCTCAGTAAAGAAACACTGCTAAATAAAATGTTTTTAAATGATTTATATTATCCCCGTGAAATGAGTCATGTTATATAAACGGAAATGGGTGAAAACATAGCTGTATACCTCTGAATCTTCATAAAAACTTTCCTGGATCAAACATTACTCCAAGCATGCTTAGGAACAATGACCGAAATACCCATCTCTACCAATTTTACGCACAATATATTTTTTTCCAACAATGGTAACCAATATGTTATAGTTTGGGTGCAGAAGAGACAATGTTAAAGTCTATTTGAGCAGGGAAATTTTGGAAAAGGTCAAGAACATTTAGATGATTGTATCTTCAGTCTGAAGCTGATAAAAAAGTTATGTGTGAAATGTACACTCCAAAATGTTTCTGTCCCCCATAGAAACTTAAAATTCCTGAACAACCTGAAAAAAACAAAAATAAAACTGATTTTAGAACTTCCTCACTTAATTTGCTGATACATCATTTGTTTGTTTGTTTTAAATCAGAAAACAAAACAAGTGTTCTGACAGCCTGGCTATGGAAAGGATCAAGTATTAGCCTGCACTATGAACCACACATGGGAGAGAATTAAAAGAGACTGTTATGGTGGTGCCAGTGGCTCAAAGGAGTAGGGCGCTGACCCCATATGCCGGAGGTGGCAAGTTCAAACCCAGCCCTGGCCAAAAACTGCAAAAATAAATAAATAATAAATTAAAAAAGAGACAGTTAAAATAAATGGAAAATTTTTAGCTTAATGTATATAAATCTTAAAATTCAATAGTTTAGATGGTCTACCTCAAAATCCCTTCCTAAACTGAAGACGTGTATACAAATAATTTGTTCTGCCATGGTAAATGATCTCTGTTCTTAAAAATTGCTAGTGATTTATTTTAGGTTTCAAATTATTTTGTCTCATGCATTTGGTATATAGATTTTCCTTTCTGATCTTCTCAGCAACTCACTGATAGAGGGAAACATTTTTTTAAAAAATAAACATATTGTATAGATAATCACTTATATCTCTCCACACATACGTAAGGGAATATTAAAAAGAAACTGTTTCAGTTAAAAGGGTGCCACCTCCTCTCCAAGCGAAGAGAGAGCCAGATAACTTTTGCAGAACATGGAAAAGATAAAACTGAAGTTCTGGGTGTAACATTAAGCCCTTGAAAGATTAAAGCTGGGAGGCTCCGAAGCAGGATTTGAGAGGAAAGGGATGTTGAAGTGTGATAAGTCCATCCTACTCATTCCACCATTAAAAGAGGAATCTGGCTATTTTCATTTCTCTGTAGCTTCATAAAAAGAACTTCTAGGAGTCTCTCTGAAAAGTGCGGCGTTCATAGAAATGTAGAGAAATTAGGTGACTGGTGTCTGACTTGCACGTGACAATTTTAATGGGTGAAAGTATAGAACAAGGGCTTTTGCAGGAGATTAAAGGGATGCAATGAGCAAGTTACAAGCATACCAACTAAGTGAAGAAGGTTCCAAGGTGAGCCTTTTATGGTATCAGAAGTGGGCCAGACAAGAGGGTCGGTGAGAAGGAGATGATCTAGCGTGAAGCGCCAGGGTGTGATGCCGGCAGGGAGACACTAGCTGTGCCGCCACATCCCCAGCAATGGCAAAGTAAGTAACCTGATGGAACGTGTTTCAGCCAGCCCAGGAACTGCCAGCAAGAGCTAACCAAAGCTGGGGCCTCTGAAGAATCTGCCAAAGTGGCCCGTGATCTCACAAGTGACCAAAAGCATCCCAGGGGACTATGGCAAGGAGAACTCTTCTTCTACTTGACCTCTCTGAACTCTCCCAGAATCAAGCTAGTAGCAGCTAAACAATGGTGTTTACCAAGATGAAGAAACAGATGGCAAAAAATAAGACAGTAAGCAGAGCTGGCAAACTCGGGAATCTAAGGCAATCAGGAAGAATGACGCCCCCATAACTGATATTCATGAGAGAAAAACTAAAGTTTGACTTCCATCAAATCTTACAAGTCATATACATACAAGGGTAATGTATTTCAGGATAGGCGATAAAAGTATCTGACTACAGTATTACCAAAAAAATGAAATCCCCCAAAAAATATCTGGAGGAAAAAATACATATGCAATGACCCATAAAAGGCAATGATTCTCCAATGCGACGGATGAAACAGACCTTAATTGACAATAGATGTGAGGCTTTTTCAACAAAGGGTATTAAAAACAAGCTATGGATGTGGACAATATATTCCTGTTTCACAAACAAGTGGATAGAAGCCCCCTCTACTGTCTTTGTTATTTGCTTTTCATTGTATTAGCCCTTATTATTTCATTACAAATGTACCATCAATTGATGGTCATAAGATGCTTCAATTCCTGCCATACGAATACATCATACACCATAAGGATGGTATTACAAAGGTAATAATATAAGGTATTAACATAAGGATGGTATTACAAATCATCCTTGCTTATTAAATACAGTTGTTAGTCAATATACAGTTATATTAGTCCATGAATATGCATCAGACATTAATAATCTGAATAATATGTACTCTTCCGGTTCCCTTAATAAGGCTTCAGTAAGAGCCTGATACCACTTGTTATTCTCGCACAGTGAAAGTTAATCAAAAATTATTCATTCAGTATCAAAGTATCATTTCCATGACAAAGACTAGAGCCAAACAAACAGACTCTGAGTCCAGATTTCTTCGAGGTATCAGCCAGCAAAAAGTCACAAAAATTAAAGGTAGAGGTAGATAGAGAATCTTTTTTTCCAAGTAAAGGTGAATTGAATTCCTTGATTTATTCTTGTACCTATCCTCCTCCTCTTCCTTCCCTTCTTGTTCCTCCTCCTCCTCTTTTTCTTCCTTTTCTTTTTCACAATACTTTAAATATGCACGAGCCATCATTAGTTAGTGGACCCTATAAAAGCAGGCCATGAGTCATAGTTCGGCCATCTCTGCACAGAGTGGAGAAATAGACCCACAGTTGCCATTCCACAAGCCCTGCAAAGGAATTTAATGGAGTGAGAAAAATGTTTTTAACAAAATGTGTTGTAACCACAGGGTAGTTATATAAAAAACAAAATTCAAGCTCAATCTCTATGTTCTAATAAACGCAACAAAAAATTCAAGAAGGATCTGAGGCCTCAGTGTAAATGTCTAAAGTACGAAGCATTTAAAACGGGGGAGTATCTTCATAGCCTGATCAGAGACGACAGTTTTTAGCAGAACACAGTCAGCAACAGGCTCCCTCCCTCTAAAAAACTAAATACAAATTTTGATAAATTAGACTCTCTTCAAAATTTAAAATTTTCGTTCTTCAAAAGACACCTCTACATAAATCATAAACTAAAAATATTTGCAAAACACTTACCAAACAAAGAAAATGGACAAAAGATTGGAAAGCCATTTCAAGAATGATGTTATATAAATAATGAATAATAAAATTGTGGAGTATTCAATATCTATAGACATAAAATTTGGAATTGGCAAAATTAATCTGTAGTGATAGAAACAAAATCAGTGGTAGGTGGCACCTGTGGCTCAAGGAGTAGGGCACCAGCCCCATATACCAGAGGTGGTGGGTTCAAACCTAGCCCTGACCAAAAACTGCAAAAAAAACAAAAAACAAAAAACAAAAATCAAAATCAGTGACAAAGGAGATGAGAAAGATTTATTGCAAAATGGTGCTGGGAACTTTTTCAAGTAATTTGAATAATCTATACTTTGATACATAATTATGTGTGTGTATTTGTTTGTCAAAAATACAGTCAATGTTTATGTATTTCAACGTAGGTAAATTTAACCTCAAATATACATAAACATAATTACCACATGAACGGTAATTCCCTAATTGGTGGAGGGATAGTTGAAAAAAGACCCAGAATATTGATCATTTTTTAGTCTGGGTTATGTACAGCTGGTAATTTATTATGACATTCCATTTATATTTACAGGTTTTAAATTTGAAGACTCTTGAACTGGAAAAGCACGTATCACAGGCTTTGGTTGGAACATTCATCCCTTATAGCTTCTCACTTATTTTCTCCCAGAAAAATAGAACTAAAGGGCTTCACACATTTTAACATACGAATTTAGTTTTAAAGGTAACCAGCTATGTTTACAGATAACTCATTCATCCTTGCATGCTTATATGATGCAGAAATTGTAGTGTTCACAAGATAGTAATGTTATTCCACGACAGTAAAATTCCCCCCTTCAATGTACTGTCATAAAGATGGACATCACACAATGTTTAAATATATAGTGATAAATATATTTATTTATTTAAATATGTGAAAGCCATTATTAGTTAGTGGACCCTATAAAAGAATCTACTTAACTGTTTAAAACAGTATTTTATCTTTATTTATTTATTTATCGCAGTTTTTGGCCAGGCTGGGTTTGAACCCACCACCTCTGGCATATGGGGCCAGCACCTTACTCCTTTGAGCCACAAGTGCTGCCCTAAAACAGTATTTTAAACCATAAGAATAATTATCTATAACTGTAAAATGTGAACTGGTATAACTTGATCTAAAAAAAAGGTTGTAAATTCAAGGTCAATAATTTACCTATAATATTTCATAGCTTGGAGTGATTTAGACAATAATATCAATTTATTATCACAAGTTTTAAGACACCGTGACATGTTACTTGAACTCTACTTCACACTGTGACAAGGGCAGCAGATGCTGTGGATCTGCTCCCACAGAATTTATTCAAACCATCTTCTCTGAACATGTTCCTGAACTGCAGAAGCTGGAAAGCTAAAGGTTATACTTAAAAGATTCAGTTGCAGCTGGGATCCGACACATGATTTAGGTTACTCCCACTAGAGTCTACTTACAGTAGCCGTCGTGCAAACGCACTATTAGGAGAAGAGCAAGTAGGAGTCATGGGGGACGTGCTGGGTTCTGGAGTTAGCAACTTTTACAGCAGTTTTCCTTTTTCCGTTTTTCATTGTAAATAGGAGGGCACTAATGTTTAGGTTACATTGTTTTCCAATTCTAAGGTAAAGTTCAAGTTGTCTTTGAGCCTTTCACTCCCCTCACATTGTGCACATTAGGTGAGATCCTGCCAATTGTCCTCCCTCCTCCACTCCCCCCTCTTCCTCTTCATCTCCTCCCCTTGCTAGACTATATTTGTGTGGGGTTTTTTAATTCTATTTTATTAATTTCCTGTCTTTGTAATACGTTATCTTTTTTTTTCATGTATTGTTGGGTATTCATTGAGGCGACAAGAAACCAGGTCACACTGCCTCTCTCTGGTCTTCTTTTCCTCACCCCTCCCTCCTATCTTTTGTGTCGGCATGTAATTATTCATGTATTGGTTTTGTATTAGTATTGAGTATATGGGATATTTTTTCCATTCTTGAGGTACTTTACTAAGAAGGATGAGTCTGATGCTGCACCTCATCATGGCAAAGGAGGCATTTCCTAAGGCAGCTCAATTATACTGCCCTTTGCAAGTTGTTCACAACAGGTATAAACAGAGGCTCTCTCTTCAACCCTTTCAATGTTATATGGGCTGTTAACACCACGTAATAAATCCTTCAACTTAAAGAAGCTAGAGTAGATTCTGCCTCTTGTATTAATAAATAGGACTTCATATAAAACCGTCCCATTGAAGATGAGGAACTGGAGGTGGAATGTTCTTTCACTAAGGAGAAAAGATATAAACTCAGGGGAAGCTGGTCCCCACTACCAATCCCTTACCCCCAAATTATAACAATGTCCAGCTACACATACAACAGTTTACAATATGCCCAACTGTTTTCTTTATAGTCTTAGCAAATTATCTTTCTATCTGCTATGATTTGAATGTTTCCCCCAAATTTTGTGTGTTGGAAACTTAATCCCCAGATTCATATACTGATGGTACTTGGAGGACGCCTTTGGGAGGTCACTAGGATACTAGGATACAGGATGGGTCTCGCATGATGGCACTGGTTGCTTTATACAAGAGGAAGGGACAGGAGCTGATGCAGACATGCATTCTTTTTTTTATTGAATGTTAACTATGTATATTAATGCACTTCTGGGGTACAGTGTGGGGTTTTCGCATGCATTCTGAAATACTTCCATCAAACTGGTCAACACAACCTTCATGTCATTTTCTCGGTTATTGCTTTAAAACATTCACATTCTACAAACCTCAGAAGTGATCCCTCCAAACCCCCTCCCTCCTCCCATTTCCCCCTCCCTTTTCCCTCCCCCCCCGCATATTCTTAGGCTATTTGGTTATAGCTTTCATATAAAAGGTATAAATTAGTCTCATAATAGGGGTGTGTACATTGGATACTTTTTTCTCCATTCTCGTGATACTTTGCTCAGAAGAATATTCTCCATTCTTTCCTACCGTGTTACCATGCAGCCAGGCAGCCCCCACCGGGGCCAGTGCCATCCTCTTCCACTCCCAGCCTCCAGAAATAATTTTTTTCTTTAAAAAATGTGTAGTTTACAGTATTCTGTTATAACAACAGAAAACAAAGGCACCATCTCCCAACCAGTTTCATCTATACTTTGTGAGAATCTCACAATTGCAATGCTCTCTACATAACACATCAATTAAAATAGATAATAGTCTAGATAAAATTTCAGCCATTAAAGCAATTGGGAGAACAGGGCTAGGTTAATAATAAGGCCATAAACTTTGCTATTTCTGGGGATCTGGGAAGAAATGGATTTGAAGTTTTTCAGCTACATATCTAGTTCTTTCTCATATGCACACGACCTGTAGGAGAAAAATTGGCTCATTTTCCTTTTTGATTGCTTAAAAGCACATCACAGCTCTCTGACTTACCTTTCTTAACAAAACAAGCCAGGATGTAGAATGATTATGGTTTTGAGTTTGGCCGTGACTTTAATTTATTTCTTTTAGCCCTTGCTTGGCTGTAAAGCTCTGGAAGCTAGAGTTCAAAGGCAATCGTGTGTTCAAAGAAAATACATACCTGGGAATAGTCTAACCAACTGATGGATTTAATAATGCTTGTAGATATTATAAAAGCTTTTAGAAATGCTAGCATTTATGTAAATATTGCAAAGAAAATGCCTGTCTTTTGGAATAGATTACTCTGAGTCCAGTTTTTATCTATTTCCAAACAATTTCATTCACTTTTTGTTGAAACTCACAACATATAAAATTTCACAGGAAAATGAAAACAGGAGACTGCCTTGAGATACAAAACTATGGTTATCTTTCTTTTCAAAACTCCAAGGTGAGGCGCCCGCAAGTTAGGCAAAAAATGTAAATTTCACCAAGGATCCTATTAGAAATGCAAAGGCAACAGTCACTTTCAAAGCTGACAAACCCACTGTGAGCAAAAGGGAGAAGATAATGAGTTTGACTGAGCTGGCTTTGTTGGAACAGAGCTCTGATTTGATGTTCACTCGTTGGCTCTGCAGGTATCAATTATAGGAATAGCTGGCATTAGGACTACCCTACAATCTGTAGAATCCAAGTGTGCGCACGCACACATACATGGGCATTATTCAAAGGAAATGCACCTGGCCTTATCATAAAATGTACATCTAGGTTGACCTATGTTGTTTGTGGGAATAGTGGACATCAATAATAGAACACAGAAGTACCTGCCTGTATCCCTGTGATGTAGAGAGCCCACGACACTTTTGAATTGCATGAGAGTCTTTCTTTTACAGGGTTGGATAGCCATTTCCAACATATGTGCAGAATTGCTTTACTCATATAATCAAAAAATGAAATAATTATAAATGATAATTGCAGTCTCATTAATTCTTTAAAATAAAATAAAATTAAAAGACCAATATAACTGCAGAGCATGGTCTAAGACATATTATGTCTGCACAATCTGGACTCGGAATGCTGGGTTTAAATCACAGTTCCATTAGTCATGAGTACTATGATTCTAGGAAGATTACTCAATCTGTCTGTTCCACAGTGTCCAGTTCATAAACAGAGAATGATAATATCATTTATTTGAAAGCTTAAATGATATACTACAGGTATAACAATTTAAATTATTTCTGGAATATAGGAATAAGAATTGGCTGTTGTGAACAAAATCATCAGTAGATTCTATTTTTATATTTTGGGGTACTAATAATTTTGATGTCAAACTAGAACGTGAGGTCCTTGTTCATAACAGCTGTGTCTTGTTTATTTATGGATCTTCAGAATTCAAGAAAATGTCTGTCACACAGAAGTCACTTACAAAGCTTAGTTGAATTGAAGTGACCTGTCAGACAGACCAATAGTGAGTACACCACGGCCAAATCCTCAGTGTACCTCATGACCTTGACTACATCTTCTTATCTTATTCTTTGTTCCTTTCTATTTCTACTTCAGTTAAAGGGAACAGGGAAGTAGACTGCATTTACCATCAGCTCTGTTGTTTATTAGTTTCTAATAGGGATCTTGGGGCATGCGAAGCAATTAAAGAAGGAAGTTTCAATGTAATAAGCGGAGGAGAAGTATATCTTGGGGATTCAAAGTATGTGATGGACTGAAAACAGATGGAGGCAAGTAACTGAACTGAAGAACAAATGTAAGTGAAGACATTCAATGAAATTAAAAACTAAATCTCTAATCTCAGATATGTCTAGGTATTATAAGTAAAACTGGTTACTAACGGAACTTCTACCTTTGTAGGTCTGCTTTCTTACCCCATCCTTAAAACAGCTCTCACTAGAGTTGTCTCACATAATACTTGATCTTACAGATATGCATTATTATAATTTTCTCTAGAATGTATGAAAAATAATTCTCAGCAAAATAGTTCAGGCAATTTTAAGATGGGTCATTTTAAGGACAAGGCATCTCACTTTCCCCAGTTCTTCAAAGGATATGCACTGAAATTAGTTGTAAAGGTTAGTATTTTGCCTGTTTAGGATGGGATTCTTCTAGGTCCTCGGTTACATGGCCTCTGTGATCCTCAAACACAACACTCTGAAATTCTGGCATTGCTGACTACTACTAGAAAAACTGGTTTTAAAAGTCCACTTCAAGCTAACCTACCATCTATTTTCCACCTACCAACTTTATTTACTTACATTGTCCATCTACAACTAGAAGTTCCAGGCAACACTTGTGCCATGATATCACATGTAGGCAAGGGTTCACAGCCTGCTGTATGCACCATATGTTCAGGCCAACAAGAGACTAAGAAAAGCAGATTTGGTTGTGACCCACATACTTGTTTATTGAACTGTGACTTTCATGAGGGCAGGGACCATGAATACAGGTTTACCAGAAACTTAGGGTCCAACCCATTATTTAGAAAACAGTATGTATTCTAGTTATTTGTGGATAAATAAATGGTGTTAATACAATATAGCATATCTTTTTAAATCAAAAACAGACATTTAATAGAAAATAATGAGGGATAGTCCCATTCAAATGATAAATAAAACATGGTTGTCGAGCTATTGAGGCTCTTTGTTATTATTGGTCTGCAAGTTTGAAGCCAATATTTCTCAAATTAAAGTTCAGGAACCATAAGAGGAAAGGTCACCTGGGATGTTCCCTAAAATTTCAGATTCCCAAGGCTCCTTCTTACTGACAGCAGTACTCAGGAATCTACATAAGAATTAACAGTCTAATCAAGTGATTTTGTATATGCCAGCTTTTTAGAATCCTTGATCCTTACTATGGGTGAACAAATATAATGTCACATTCAAGGTGAAGGACTTCTGGATAATGGTAAACTATTAGCATATTAGCACATGTGGAGCAACAGTTGTTTTTCATTTTCAAATCCTGATGCATTATTATCTATAAGCTAGAATTCAAATTGTATGACAAAGTTAGTTTATTTCATTTTACTTCTATTTTTATTTATTTAGTTTTGGAGAAAGGACGTCACTCTTTCGTGCTTGCTAGAGTGCAAGGGCATTATTATAACTCATGGCAACCTCAAAGTCCTGGACTCAAGTCATCCTTCTGTATCAGCCTCCTAAATAGTTGGTGTGCACCACAGCACCTACTAATTTTTCTATATTTTGTAGAGACAGTCTGCTCTCGCGCAGGCTCTAAACTCCTGACCATAAGATCCTTCTTTGATAGGGATTACATTGAAACTGTAATTTGGCTTAGGCGGGATGGTCATTTTAACAATTCTAATTATTTCATCCCAAGAATAGAGGATGTTTTTCTGTTTGTGTCATCCACAATTTATTTCATCAGTATGTTGTAATTTTCTTTATACACATATTTTACTTCCTTGGCTAAAACAACCTAAGTGTTTTATTTATTTATTTTGCTGTTATTAGAAATTCATTGTCCTCTTGATTTAGTTCTTGGATAAATTGTTGATGCATGGAAATATTACTAATTTACTATGTTGATTTCCTACGCTGAAAGTTTATTTAATTCATTCATGAAATCTAAGATATTTTTGGTGGCGTCTTTATGATGTTCTAAATATAAGATCATGTTATCAGAAAGCAGGAACAACTTGATTTCCTTTTTTCCGATTTGAATGCCTTTTTATTTTTTTCTCTTGACTCTTTGTCTGACAAGGACTTCCAGTACCAGAATTATCTTAAACTAAACTCATTTCCTTACTTGATCAAATTCTATTTATTTTACTCAACTCAATCTTGAATTCAATAATTCAATCTTGGACTCAAGAATCTAATTTGAATTCCTCTTCTATATCATGAAATCTTTTGCAAAAAACTTTGTCAAATTCCCGACTCAAGATATTCTAGTTAGTCACACATTTCTTATTCAAATACAATAGATTTGACCTCTAAGAAATACTACACAACATTATATCGCTATTTCTCTCCAACCATCATTTCACCACAATCAGCATTTTGCTAAAAACAGCTTTATCTCGACACAATTGGACATCTATTTCTGATTTTAAAAAAAATTTAGAGAATTAGGAATAGAAGAGAATGTTTGTTACTATCCTCTTCCCCTGTGCAGATGTGGAGTTTTACCCTATACTAAGACTATTCCCTTCCCTTCCCCCAAACCAGCCCTCCATTTCTGTCCTTGTCACCAACAAAGCGGTAATAGCCTGTTGGATGGAGGGAGGTATGATCCGTCTGCATGGGGTTACCTTCCTATGACAACTGGAAGGTAGATTTAAAAAAAATACTACTAGCAGACGGTGGAGCATAAGTGCAGATTTTCACCACAAAGACTATAAAGATAAAAAGGAATTGGGTAGAGGGTAGGGAGAAAAGCTCTCCTTGGACTGTTAGGAAGGAGAAAGCCCAGGTGTGATTGGGAAGGGCTAGGAGTCTAACTCTGTGCAACTGTTTCTCTGTGACGTTAAGGGAACAAGGGTACAAGTCAAACCAGGCTGAGTTATAAAAGATATTGGATAGCACCTGACACAGAGAGTTAGCTTACTTCATAAGCATATTGTATACACGGAAATCTTGATAAACATTTTTTTTTTTTGAGGTTTTTGGCTAGGGCTGGGTTTGACCCTGCCACCTCCGGCACCTTTGAGCCACAGGTGCCGCCCTCTTTATAAACATTTTTATAAACAGCAGGTGGTAGGCACATAGAAAATAATTACAGGAAAGATGTGAAACGAACACTATAGAGTTGTTTCATAATGTATTCACTAATGTGTTGCCTATCATGCTTTATTTCAGGAAAATGCAAAACCAAAAAATAAAAGGTCCTTCATAGTTCCCCTGAAGTTTACTCTCATGGAGCTGATATGTGCTTTATGAGAGATGCCAGGAGATGTTAGCTAAATGGAAACCTCAACAGAAGTCAGCTGAAGTACTCAGCACAATGTATGCTTCTGGTGGGAGAAGGAGCTAGTGAAAATGTCCTTTGGCAAGAATGAGCTCAAGATGATTGAAAAGCAACAGCAAAAAAAGACAACTTGGCTCAGGAAAAGTGAATTGCAAGGAGACTTCGAAGTGACAAAGTCTGAATGGTCTTCATGGGACAGATCACAATAGGAAGCTGGGGTAATATGTGGTTTTAGGAGAGAAGCAGCATGATTTGACTTATGTTCTTGAGAAATCCCTCACTCTATGGAGAACAGAATATAGACACTGAAATGGAAGCAAAGCGAGATAGTGTGAGACAATTGCACATTTATAAGCAAAGGCGATGAGGACTTTGACCTTGATTGTGGCAATAGATGAAGAAAGGAGGAAGTTCTGAATAGAGTTGACTGAATTTGCTAACATTCTCAGCATAAACGAAAAATCAGTGTTTTTAATTAACATAGTCCTCATAAACCCTTTAAAATGAATGTTTCTTATTCAACCAATGGAACATAAGTACACTTGAGGAACTTGCCAATACAGACCCTACAAATGTGATCATCGGAAGACACAGGATTTGCCAGGCATTCGAATGTCTCTCTCAACTTGGACTACCACAAAAAGGTGACGTGCTCTGCTTCTCACGCTACCTTATCACTGTACCCTGGAATCATCTGCCACTTCCAGTTACTTAATATTATATTTTTCACACTAAATAATAGTGTTCTCTACTATTATATTTTTAGCAATTATTACTAAAGTTTTGAAATTCAATATGACATTTAAAAGGAAACCAAATCCTTGCTTGCTTTTTTCCATTTAAAGTATAATTGCCTTTTTCCATTTTGCTATTATAAAAGAAGCAAAAATTATCATGAAATGGTGGACATTTTGAAAAGTATGGAATATTTGAAGAAACAATCTCTGACTTTGTAGTTTTTCATAACTACAATACGAAGTCAATATGTGAACTCTTCCTGAAGTTTAGACTTAAAAGTTATAAAACAGCTCCTTGGTTAAAATACCTCCTAGGTATTTTGTTTTCTTTTGGGCATTGTGAATGTATTCAACCTTTGGTTTTATGTTCAGCTTGCCTCTTGTTGGTCTATGGAACTGCTACTGGGTTCTATACAATGTGTTTGTAAACCGAGACTTTGTTCATTTTATTTATCAATTTCAATAGTCTCTTGGTGGAGTCTCTGGAATATTCTAAATATAAGATCATATTGTCAGTGAAAAATACTTTGACCTCCTTTTCCCCAATTTGGTTTCTTGCCTGATTTCCTTGGCTAGGACTTCCAGTACTGTTCATATGTCCAACAGAAGGGGTGACAGTAGGCACCCTGTCTTGTTCCAGTTCTTAAAGGGAATGCTTTCAACTTTCTCCTGTTTGGTATGATGTTGGCCGTGGGCAAGACAACTACAAAATATTGACTAAAGAAACCACAGCTTACATAAAGAAATAGAAAAAAATGGAAAATTCTACTTACAGATCAGTAGAATTGATACTGTTAAAAGTAGGTTTATAGCCTAGTGATAGGCCATAGCATATAGCCTAGGGGTACGGTAGCCTATCCCATCATCCCATCTAGGTTTATTCACTCAAAAACAAAATTACCTAATACATTTCACTGAAATAATCTCTGTCATTAAGCAACACATGAGTGTACATCAGACCACCTTACTTATCCAAGGTCCGCCTTGGGACAAAGCCACCCTATCAGGACAAAGCTGGAGAGTCAATAGATAAAAGGATATATTAACACAAAAATTATATCGCAATTTCCTTATATATTTCACTTTCGAGGCCAAGGATAGAAAACATAATTCTTCTTTTTAACTATGGAAATCTTGGTACTGGGGTGCCATGTATAGTACTCTTGAGGACATATCTATTTTTAAGATGATAAATTGAAACAGACAATTAAAAATATCCAGAATAGTATAATTAGCAGGGCCTGGTAGCTCACACCTCAGCACTTGGGGTGGCCAAAGTGGGTGGATCACCTAAGCCCAGGAGTTTGAGACCAGCCTGAGCAAGGGCAAGACCCCATCTCTACTAAAAATACAAAAACTAGCCAGGCATTGTAGCAGGCATCTGTAGTCCCCAGGTACTGGGGAATCTTCAAGAAGGGGATTGTTTGAGTCCAGGAATTTGAGGTTGCGTTCATGTGCTATGACACCATGGCCCTCTGACCAGGATGTCAAAATGAGATTCTGTTTCAAAAAAAAAAAAACTCTGTAAGTTTGGTTAGTGATTTCAGAATTAAGTAAATAATGTTCATCATGGACTGCAAGTTATCAAGTTACTGACTTTGCCTATCTCCCCTTGCCACTTCTCTAGGCCATGTGTTATATCTTGGCTCTCCATGTCCAAATCATGCCAGCGTTTTCAGAGATTTCTATGAATCACAACCTTTAACCATGTTAAAGGTTGAAATCTTCTCTCCCCAGTTTTCTTTTTCTTCTAGCTAAATTTTATTCTTTGTTTAGATCTGATAAAATAACTTTTTTTTCATGGAAACCTCACCACATGACCTCACATCTGAGGACTTCTCAGCATTACAATTAACCATGAGTTTGATGTCTGCTGCCCACACTATATTATAGTTAGAAGGCCCGTTACAAATGTAGCTGTCCAGCAAATAACTGCTGAGCCGATAAAGGATGCTTTATTGTAGACCAGTACTCTGGGTCTCATTAGCCTTAAGCAACACACAATCTCTCGCAAGTTTATTTATCTGCTTTTCCAACCAGGGGCAAACTAGAAGCAGCAAATAGACACAAATTAGAACAGGAATATTGGAATTAGATACAGCCATGGAAAAGAAAATAAGTCATAAAAGTGAATTAGAATGCAAACTCAAGGAGAACACACATCCTAATTAAATGAGGATTTTTTTTTTATTTTTGGAAATTTAATTGTAGAAAGTAAAGTTCTCCTGGCTTGTAATAAAGTGAAATAGTATAACAACAAAAGGCAAACCAGTGACCTTTATATGTAATATGTTTTGGTTTATGAGTCAGAATGAATATTTTATTAATGAACAAAAAAGAAAAACATTTTTAAAAGGAACATATAGAAATACCTAGACCTCACCAGCCTGGTTCTCTGAAATATTCATAAGTTTAAGTGTCTATAACAAAAAGAAATTATTGGAGAAGTTTTCCTCCAAGCACCATTATAGCTCTGGAAAATCTTAAAGGATTCATTAACATCTCAAGCACAGAATGTAGTCAATTTAATTGATTTTTATGTATACTTTTCACTCTCTCTCAGTTCTGACTTTCCTTAACCATCACCCAAATATGCCACAATGATAAAGCTCATATTTATTTTGCTTCCTGAACATGAAAGTGTTCGACAAGTACCCATTAAGGTCCAGATATCACGTGTAGCACTTGGAACAAATGTCTTTATGAATAAAGAGATGACCTGCTACAAATGCAAGACTCAACATCTCTCATCATTTGTGGAAAAACTGAAGAATATTGGTGTAATCATTTAAGATATGCACCAAAATACACGCTCTGTGTCTGCTATCACTGCCCTTAACCCTGGTTTACACTAGGAGACTTGGGTTGCTGCTTGATCCATAAAAAGCGGTCGTTAAAAATGAACCAAAGGACAATTACTCCCAAACTAAGAAAATCCTGATTTAATTCATAAGAAATTTGAGTACGGTTTTCCTCTGTCCTCCTATCTAGAGAGCATGAATTCCAATTGAGGAGGGAAACCCTTAAAAGGGATTTTGTTCTGCCAGTAAAAATTAATGCCCTTTATCAGCAATCATAAAAATATATGATCTTCATTGGGAGCAATGTCCCTTCTCTTTGATGAGGATAATGAATAAACATCTTACACATTCTCTACAGAATTACTGGATGCCCAAAGCAAAACATACAGCACTTGCTAATCAAAAAACCCCACAAATCATTAAATATCAAACCAGGAACAATCACCCAAGATGTTAAATGATCTGGAGGCTTATAGTAGCACTTCAACCAGATTTTTCCTTTATTTTTTTGAGTGAGGGGATTCTACAGAGATGAATACCGCTTTAACACTAGATCCTAATCCAATCACTTTGCTACATTCAGCTTGAAATAGCCCTTGTTCAATTTATTTAAGCAAATTATGAACTGGCCTATGAGACAGGCTTAAGAATTAGCCTTGAATTAAAGACTTATTTTGGTTGTTGTTGTAAAGACAGGGTCTTGCTCTGTTGCCTGGGCTAGATTGCAGTGGTGTTATCATAGATTACCTCAAACTTCTGCAATCTCATTCTCCTGGGCTTAGGGAATCCTCCCACCTCAGACTCTCCAAAGGCTAGGATTACAGGTATGAGACACCATACCCAACCTAAAGATAATTTTCAAAATGCCTCACACACACATAAACATACATATGAACACACAAATTAAAAAAAAATACTAGAATGACTAGTATTTTGACTATCTCTAAGAACTTCGTTTATTAACTATCTCAAATTATTAACAGTCAATAATGATTTCTGCTTGGGAACAAAGAAGAAAAAACTGCTCTAGTGAATGCTGTAGATGATACGTAACATTTATTATTTGCCAGATATGCAACATTTTCTCCCCTTGGTTTGTATTTGACATCTGTAAATAAACTAAATAAACTCCTTCCAAAACCATACAATGTCTTGCGGTGAATTAAATTTAATTCTATGCCAGATTGGCTTAGAACTGTCCAAACCAATGTAAAAGCAGATTCCGATTTATAACATTATAATTATTTATCTGTGCAGCTACAGGCTTTCAGGTCTGACAAGAGCATAACAATACTAATCCAAGTGCTACTAATAAGGGCAGGTATCATTGATGGGGGATGTACCGTGTGCCAGAGCATCCAAGCAGCCTTACATATGTTAGTACTCAAGCATCCGGCTATTATTCACACTCCATTATCAGCTAAATAAATAAAGTTACATAAAGCCAAATGAATTGCACAACGACTATTTCAAGAAATTATGTATTTAACATATTTATCCTATACCTACACTGCACAGATATTGGTCACATCTTCCTTTGAGATGCCAGCCTGACACTGGATAGGGCATCTGAATCTTTTTTAACTCTGATCACCAGCATTTGGGCCAGGGTTTGGGACCAGTCTGTGGCCTGTGCTCAGGAGGTGAGCAGCGGGCAATCAAGCAAAGCTGCATCTGTATTGACAGCCACTCCCCATCACTCACATCATCACTTGAGCTTCGTCTCCTATCAGATCTGCAGGAGCATTAGATTCTCATAGGAGCACAAACCCTCCTGGAAACGGCACATGTGAGAGATCTGGGTTGCACAGTCCTCAAGTGAAACTAAAGCCTAATGATCTAAGGTGGCTCTGAGGACCTAAACAACACACTTCAGCTGTCACTGTCCCCATCACACCCCCAGATGCAGGAAAATAAGCTTAGAACTCTCACTGAGTTGGCATTATGGTGAGTTGCATAATTATTTCATTATATGTTACAATGCAATATTAATGGAAATAAAGCCCATCATATATGTAATGTGCTTGAATAGTCCTGAAATCCGCCCCCCAACTTGCCAACCCCTTGTGTGTGGAAAAATTGTCTTCCGTGAGACCAGTCCCTGATGCCAAAAAGCTTGGAGGCTGCTAGTACTTAATGTAGTAATTTATATGACTCTATCAATTACCATATTCTTAAGGGATAAAATTTATTTATCAAGCTGTTTTAATTATATATTTCTTATTTTAAAGTAGACTGTATAATCAGAGTCTGAATACCTGAAAAACAGAATCTTTCTGTTTTTCCTGAACTTGACCAGTGAGCTGTTTCATATGCTACAGTGTCAAGGGCATGGTAGAGAATATTTTTAAGCATACAGAAATTATGTGCCTTAAAAAATGACCAGCAGAATATAACACATGGGAAAACCTGTTGTCAATAGCATCAAGAGGATATGTTTCTATAAACAATTAATATACATATATATCAATCATAAATAAATGGTGATATTATTTCTCTTAGCTTTTGTTTTCTATGTCATATTTTTGTACATCCTACCCTTGAACAAAGCAATACAAAAATAATCTGGCTCTGGCACAAAAAACACTCTCAAATTCTTAGGACACTTGAAGAGTAGAATGATTCTGTATTTAATTAGATTACATGTAACTGTTATGTATTTTCCACAATTACGTCTTTTGAGTTAATTAGGCATAGCCATTATTTGTGCTACTGTTATGAATCGTAACGTAAGTATCTGATATGCAGGATGTATTTTCATTGTGATAAAGGGGTCATGACCCACAGGTTGAGAACCTCTGGTTTAAACTAAGAGTAGGAAAGAAGTTAAAAATGATCTATTAGAATTCTACCAAGACATCTTTGATTATAATGCACTCCTTCATATTTTTTTCTAATAATGTGTACTCTCATATAATAAATTTATCACTTTATTATGAAAGCAGCTCTAAATTAACACACTGATTAGGAAATTCAAATACGTATTTTCTATTCAAAAATACTTTATCACTTATTTATTTTTGGGAAATATACTTTCAATTCAGAACTGACTGACAACTTTGGTTCATAGTAAGGGATCACTCTCGGCTTTCTGAACCAGTCCCACATTACTAGCTAATAGACCATGGGACAGTGACAACTGGCTGCTTATTTTATAAAGTAGCCTACTAAAGGAAAAATGAAGAACGTTTGACCCTGTATAAAATTGAAAAATATAAGTTCCAAAGTTTAAATAAGGCTTAGCTACTTTTGTTTTGTTTTTGGTGTTATTGTTGCTATGGGATTTCTCACGTAAAAGTATTTTTCTTTCTCTCTCTCTCTCTCTCTCTCTTTTTTTTTTCCCTGAATTTGATTTCTCAAGTGTTCTTCTCCAACACGACTTTTAATTGATAACTGCTTAAGTTTCTGTGCGTGCCATTTCAGTGCTCCTTTCCCAGCAGACATATTAAAATGGGTCTGAAATAAAGATCACAAAAGAAAGATCGTGATACAAAATGTGAAATTAGTGAGAAATGAAAGAAAATATCTTTATATATGTGTGTAACAATTTTTAATTTGCAAAAACCTACAAGCCTTATGTCAACTACACTTTGAAAAAATCTGGAAGTCTCGTGAACCATAATACCTTCCCGTGTCACAGACGAAAAGAGAAAAGGAATTGAAGAGTGTAAAGAAATGGCATAAGAAACAAAATTTCATAGATTAGTTCTTTCTTGTTTGTTTGTTTTTTAACCAAACACAGAGAATAACCCACAAGCACTGAAAAAAAGGGTAGCCTTATTATTTTCTTGGATCATTGTTTTAGTTCATCCTACTACAAAAAAATAATGAAAAAAAATCATACTATGGCTTATTTTATTTCTTGTTTTCCCAAACAACCCAATGCCAATTTTCATTCATCAGCTAATTAACTCTCTTTTCTATACACCCCAAAGTTTTATTTAACCTCCATTTATTTATTTCTTCATATTTTCATGATAATTCTTGGGCAAAAAAGAGGCAATGGAGAGCAGAGAAATAAATAAAGCTAAAGAGAATTAAAGCATCTCCTTCGTAAATACCATTCACACCACCTTGTAAGCTACTTATTTTACAAAGAGATGGCCGACACAGAGAAAATACTTTGTAAAATTCTGTAATGAATATGTTGTAAAGACAGGTAAAGTTAACTAAAATTTCCCTTTTTCCTTGTGTGTGGTGACTTTCCAGGCAACTTTTGGAGCATCTAGTACAACAGAAGAAAGTTTTAATGTACTCAATTTTTGAAATGATTATATTCTCTCTCTAATCAAATTGAACATAATAATTAACAACTTCTATATATTTCCTTAATTCAACTAAAATAGAATTTTCACTATCTTTTAGGGGATTTCTCTCCCAAGGCACAGTTTTATTGTCTAAAACATAAATAGGTAACAATAAAAAAACAGTACATTACCACATGTCTACACGGACAGGCAGAGAGATGTCAGACAAACTTAGCATCATAGCCCTGACAATATTTGAGAAAAATAAAAAATTTTTTTTTCATCCTGGAAAGATGAATAAAATAACAGTCCTATTCAAACTTATGGTTGTGGGTACTTAATTCTGTTTGTTTATTCATTGGCCTTTAGCTATTTCAGGGTTTTCCTCAGAAAGTAGATACCTGATGGATTCATAGCCTACAGGTTAATTATTAATTAAAAGGAATCTCAGAATATAAATATATATACATATATACAAATATGTAACAGATTTATCAATCTGATTAGTTGGGTATACTTATTCATGTAAAGGAAGGAATAGTTTGACCTCATTCTAATCAGTGGTTTCAGTCATGCTCACTGGAATCTTTCTTCCACTCCTTGACAATACTCCAGAAAATCCCCAGCTATCTTGTCATTTTCAAGCAAATGTCCAAGAAAATTGAAAGGTAATAAATGTAATTTGGGCAAATTTGGCTTATGTTCAGGTTCAAGAAGGTCTAATTGGATGTAAATCAGAACTACAATTTTGGAACTGAATCAAAACATTCTCCTTCCTGCTCCAATCTCCGCTCAGATCGGACGTGCCCCAGGATGCGTGGTCAGTTCTGCCACTTCTCCTTGCTTATCCAAATCTACTGTGTGTGTGGCTGCGACTCCTTTATAATTACAGCAATGTAAGTAGGAAGGAGGAAAGCGGGAACAATGAAAAAAAAAAAAAAGAAGAAACAAAAAGCTTTCTGAATAACATGGCCATGTTTCTCCGGAGAGGCAGGCTCCCCAGTGCTGCTTCTGTCATAGAGTGTGTTTGTAAGGTGTTTGGAATCTGCCCCTACAAATTCTCTACCCTGGGTACTTTGTTCTGCTGATTTCTTGCAACTGCCTGCCAGTGGAATACTTCAAGCCTCTTACGTATTCTGTGCCACGTACTTGATCTATATATAGTATGTGCATACATCCAATATGTGGAAGACTAATTTGACAGCTTTTCACTTTCCTCATCCTGCCTTCAAGAGCTGCCTCAACAAGTATTTAGCCTTCAGGATTTTAAAAGCAAGAAATGCGTAACAGGGCTGTTCTGGCCAATTTTGTCTGCCTCTTCCATCTGTTGAAGACACCTATCAAACTTTCCCCCAAACCATCACATTTTGCACACTTCCAATCCAGGATAGGTGCAATATTGAGTGCTGTAACTCAACAGAAAAAGTGATATTTCAGTCTTTCCTTGAAATTGTGCCAACCTCTTGAACTCTCTTCCTACTGGGGCATAGGAGAGAAAGCAAGTTTAATTCTCCCCATAAGAGAGTCAATGAGCTAACGCACTCTCCTTTAGGTAACTCACTCACTTTCTCTTTGATTCGTTTAAGACCATCTAGTCTTCTTTATATGAAAGCACAGATAATTGAGGGGTGAGTAAGAGCCTAGGTGTCAAAGAATTGGTCTGGTCAATTTTTACTAAATCCCCTTAAGATTTATCTGTTTTTCTTTAGAGTTTAGGATACTCAACACTTATATTTGGAAATACATGGAAATTTCAAACATAAGAAAACATTCTGCACGCCTCCTATGAAAATTACAAATTATGGGTAGAAAATTAGATTATGTTGAGTTAATACCAATTTTCAGATGCCGCGAAGCTGAGGATGATAGATAACAATAGAAATATGTATAAAGCTTCAGCAACATCTCAGTTGGAAACAGGGACCTAAAGGAACTTGAAGAAGTTTAAGGGTGGTGCCTGTGGCCCAAAAGCGTAGGGTGCCAGACCCATATGCTGGAGGTGGTGGGTTCAAACCCAGCCCTGGCAAAAAAAAAAAAAAAAAAAAGAAGAAGTTTAAGAATGATCAGGGAAAAACCCAAATAAGCACCAGTCTGTGAAGAAAAGTATCTTTGTTTTTATTAAGTCACAAGGACAGTAAGGATCAATAACTTAATGTCGCTGCCAAAAAAAAAAAACCAAAAAACTGAAGGGCATCATATTGTGAAGCTTTATTATTAAAAACAACCAAATTATGAGAACAGTTTTATTACATTTTATAGTTGTGCCAACATCGTGAAGTATTGTAATGAGTTTGCTGAAGTGTGGATTTTCATTTACCTACCCCGAAAGATGTTTCCAAAAGCCTGAGACTAAGGCTTCTATTTACAAGCCACTGTTCTGAAGTTTTAAGGTCAGGAGGATAAGGCCCATTTAGAAGCAATGGGGAAATATGCTAATGCAGGGCTTTTAATATGATAGATGCTGTACCTGACTTTATTTTCCAATTAAATATACTTTTTTAAATGCCATAACTGTGGTGGTTGCATGTAAACTGTCCTCATCTCTTCACCCCAAGAAACCATTAAGAGTTCATGCAGGCTGATCCCTGATTTTTCAGAAAGTTAATTATCTTTTCCTTAAGTTTTTCAAAAAAGGATAGAAATTATTTTTTCACTGCAAATGCCAGTTTGTGATATTGTGAGATTAGTCTGCCTATAGTATCTATTTGAACTTTTATGGGCAATTGAACATTGGTAAAAGATTCAGTATCGGAGTGACAATTTATTCTTAGATTATCTAATAAATGGTTCCTCCCCTACACTATAAAACCTGATTTCTTTTTATAGTCTTGGTTGCTCTGAAATGCATTAGAGTAAATAGCAATTTTAACTGAAGGGAAAAACCTTCACGTCTTTTAAAAGAATGGATGCTGGCAATTGAAGTTCTACTGTTTATTCAAAGCTTCTAGAGCAGCAGCCAGATGTAGCAGAAAGTTGGCTGATTATTCATTTACAGCAAAAATGATCCCATGTTCCATGAATGGAGGTTTGTAATCCCAGTGTTAGGGAAAAGGAAGACGAAGGCCCTTGTGTTTTATCCTCATGCAAATAAGCTGCTTGCAGGTGGCTTTTGGACAACAGACAAAATATTTTCAAAACTAGGTCAAGTTTTTCTATGCTTAAAATGAGTAGTTTCGGGGAAACCATCTAAAATTGTATTATGCCACTTCCCAAGTAAATTGAATACCAAGTCATTCATTGTTCGATAGTTCAATTACCTGTGAAAATCCTTATGTGTTCATTAATAATTTATGAAATGCTAGAGGATTTTACATATATTTATTTTGCATCTATTTTTCCCACGTGGTGTCAAATTTTGTGTACCTCCTTTGAGGAACCAAATTATTGAAATGGCATTGAGCACTTAATATAAAATGCTTTTCTGGAACCGGGCCTTCTTTTAAAAAATTATTTTACATAGTTTCTCCATTAAAAAGGAAATTTCCATTTTTAATAAAATGTATAATAACTGTTCATCATGTTGGTTCATACTTTTTGCTTAGCACCCTGTTTATTTATTAAACAAATAAACAGTAAAAACACTGTGCTTTGAAAAAAAATAAAGATGTAGCTTAGCATCGTTTGATGCCAGAATAAAAAGGAATTAGGAGAATCTATATTTAAAAACATAATGAAACAAAACACACAATGGCAAGACTCCCGAGACCATTTACCAAATATCCAGCTGTAACGCTTACTCTCCATACGACCTTAGGTATCCCATTCTCTTATTGTAGCCTCTCTGTCATTAATGTAAAAATAATGCGTCGCCAAGAAGCTTCCCAGCTCTAATTGCTATGACTCTCAAATTAAGCATATGATTCACGAAATGTGTTGGAGTTGTACTGAAAACATTTTTTAAATATCCATCATTTAACAACACCCTATTGTTTAATCATTTGCTAAGACAATATTGCATTTTCAATTTCCTTTGACTTCTGTCATTTCCTAAGATTTATGTAGACATGGGGGTGGGGAGCAAAGGATATTAATGAGTAGTAATTCAAATTTTCACATCCGTGAATTATTTTAGTAGGGCAAAGGATACTTCGTAATTAAAAAGGTATTTCTATTGTAATCCTTTTACTATTTAACCCTAATTAATAGAAAATCTACCTAATCACGAAAATACCAACACTTATGTTTTCTAGAGACTATAGACATAATAATTACTTTTAAACTCAATGAATTTTTTATCCACAATGACAGTGTGCATGAATCATCCTTTTAGCCCTCTTGACTAGTCCTCTGGAGTCACGGATCCCCAAACACTTAATTGAATTTTGCATGATATGTGTGAAACAGCTATGGGTAAACCAGTAGATGCTATGTAAGCCTAGACATTACGATTTATGATTCACCAGCTGTACGCCCTTCAATAACAAAAAACAACTCATGTCTTCCAATTTCCAAAGTGTTCCTTGAATTACAAGGGAATTACCTGGACACTAGAATCTCTTGGCAACAGAGCTGCAGGTAGGACTATGCTAATGAAGGCACTAGAGTGAGGTCTCTGGGCATAGAGAAGCATGTTTCTGGTGATTGCTAGTTTAAGTGCCAGATATCTAGAGTCATTCTTTGCAACTTCTCTAAAAATCCTGTATTTCCAGGCTTCAGAAAATAGCATCATTTTTATTTCTCCTTTACTCATACCTTCTAATCATTAGATGAGTCTTTTAGTCCTTACATTAAGTATCATTTCACTTGATACACATAGTTTAGGATCTTTTTTCTAACCTCTCTTTGACACATTCTTCAACTACATTCTTCTTTTTTATCTTCTAAATTTCTTTGAGAAATGAGATTTTTAAAAAATTTATATTTCCTATTGCAACAGATACAAAACAATTATTCAATGAACACCTGTCTGCCACAGAGTACTGGGCACATGTATACATTATTCATGTAACCCAATGATTATTTTCATATTCCTGTTTATGAAAAAAACAAATTCTAAGAAGAAGATACACTTGCTCTTATAAATAAAGGAATCAAAAATTAAACTTTCATCTACTTGAAGACAAGCACCTTCTTTCTCCATGAGATGCTAATTCCTTTCCTACTGCTAATTTTCTTATAAAAATCAGTGCCCTTTTGCTAGTGGGTCGATGGCTGGGGAGTGACTGTCTGACATCTCTTTTGATAATCCCCTGGATTACCTTCTTGTTTATTTTTGTTCAAGCATTTATTGAGAGGCCTAATTATCCCGTCAACTCTAATTTCTATCAGCTCACCATTGTCTCTGTCTCCAGGTCACAATTATTTTTAAACGGAGCTCTCAGCTCAGTTACAGCTCTGCTGTAAGTAGCCTCTTTAGATCCCGGAGACTGGTGCCTGCCAAGTACACATGCACATATTTTAAATGTTCTCATTGAACCTGTACACAAAGTCCTCATATCTTCCTCCTGGAAGGAAT
This sequence comes from Galago senegalensis, assembly GCA_963575145.1. NCBI lineage: Eukaryota > Metazoa > Chordata > Mammalia > Primates > Galagidae > Galago > Galago senegalensis. Next base: position 54,247 of record CAUYTI010064747.1, read on the forward strand.
AGCATTCTGAAAATTTTTTTTAAAAATGCCTATTTTTGTTTTTACAGTTTACTCAGCCTGTCTAGGTAATCCATTAATACCCTGAAACAAGTAAGAGGCATGGGAATATTTACCTTATATTTCTTTCTCTACACATCATTCTCACGCACTGTGAAAGTGATATGTTCCCATCTCACTGCCAAAGGACTGGCTGCAGCTTGCATAATTCCAAGGAGCACCATCCACATAGACTGTGGTGTGCATATTGCTTATAAGACATTGCACAGTCCTATGTTCTCCCATCTCTTTGGATACATATATGTAGGTGTTCTCTGCCTCCCCACCTGTAGCTAAACAGAGAGCAGCTTTAATTCCATATTTTCCTTTCCATATCATTTTCTAGGCATTTCCATTATATATTACTCCACAAAGAAAGATTTTTTTTCTACTACTTAGATCATACTATACGCCTTTTTCTGAAATCTGGTTAATTTCATACATTCTCAACTCTGAGAAGCATATGACAAACTGACCTAACTCTGCCTCTCTAACCTAAAACATCCCAGGCTCAGGAGATAGTCGTGTCCTTACACCATCAGCCATTTCTCTAAATCATGTACCCTTTCTTTTCTCTATTCATCTTGCAGTTATTTAAGATGGCTCTGAGCTCACTATGTGCTGGTGATGGTGAGAGTGCCTTGGTTTAGCCTACTGCCTAGCAGTTAAGAGGACTATTCTATTTCCTTTTCTAAACGTAAGCAGCAAGTTTAGCCCTCAACATATTTCTGATGAGCGAAGTCTTCCATGTTTAACCACAGGCAAGGAAAGTACTCTTTCTCATATTGCATTACACATCTTCCTATGACCATGAAAATCTGGGCTAATCTGTCAAAATGAATATAACTTCCTTTCTCCTGAGGTCAAGGAAAGGATCCCTCTCCACTGTTGCCATGGAGTCGGTTCTTTTTCTCAATGGTCAATTGTCTACTCTCTGCCCTGAGTTCGTCTTTCATAGCTTGTGAAGATTCTCAATCCAGCATTCTCAGGGTCAAGGATCTTGGGCTTCCACTTGTCATTTGTTTTGTTTGCAGGTTTTTCTTGTCTTTCTTTCTTTTTTACTTGTTTCCAAAATATTTTTTCCTTATGTCAAAGATGCAATATGAGTGGAAATGAAAATGCAGCCATTTTTCATGTTATATTGCCTCTCCCACTTGATTCATATAGCAAATCATGCTGGAAATGATAAGTAGATCTGCCTTAGTAGGAGGTAGGGCTGACATTTTATTGAGAATAAAAAAAGGTTAATATACAATCAAGTTCTGACCCCCATATCACTAATTTTCTCTTGCATGCCCAGTGTTGGGGGGTGAAGGCAGTTTTCTTCTTATGAGCTTGCTATCGTATGTGGCACAGGAGCTAGAAGGGAGTATGAGAAATAGCGGTGGATGAAATAATTTAGGCTTGATTACTATCAGGAAAATATCATCATTTCAGCATTCAAAAAGCCTAATGTACCATTATTGTTAGAGTTGAATTTGGTTAAGGTTTATCTCTATTCTATGGTTTTCCTTATAAACACATTTCTTTAATGAATGTCTAAATTTTCCCTGTGAGATTAGGCCATCAAATATTGATGAATGTTCATGTCTTACTTTTCCAGGATCTCATTCTGAAATACTTCTCTATACTTTTCACCCACATCTTAAAACCTGTGCAGTTAGTATTCATTGTTTAAAATCTAGGATGAATTAATTTAAACGTATTTGCTTTTTTAGGCTTTTTCTTAAAACCCTTTTATTGTAATCTTCCCCTCCATTCAACTTATTTCATATCTCTTTTCTTTGCCTACCTCCATTAGCATGTTGCATTTCAGTTTATTTACTAGATTTTTAGACGATGTCCTTTTTTTTTTTTTTTTTTTTTTTTTTAGACAAAGTCTTACCTTATCATCCTTGGTAGAATGTCTTTTTCTATGTAAGCCTTGATTTTCACATAATCTAATGAACACACATCTATCCTTTTTTGGAATTTTTTCCCTTTGGGACCCATGATAAAGCAAAAGAGTATCTTTTCGCCTGGCTTAAATGAACAGCCCTTGTTTGTTTTTTCTCTGATTTTTCATAGGTCCAGAATTTCCATAAATAAACAAGTACACACACCATTAGTTATGATGATACTTCACATGGTTCTACTATTACTTTTGGTTGCTTTCTACACATACCTTGCTTTGAGATAAGTTGCCTATTATTAAGGATTGACTACTCTCTACGTGTCAATACTTTCTGAACCAGTTTCCAGGCTAAACATTTAGCTACATCCTTTTATATACAAATATGTCCTCAACTCTTTTCTGTGTGTCTACGCATTCTTTCATCTACCAATATCTCTTGTACTCCCTTTGAATTCTTGAGAAGCCTACAATAGCAAGCCATTTTTTCTATTTGTTGTTTTAACAAGTTGAAACATGATACCTTTAGGCAACTCATAGTCTCAGAAATCAGTTTGGAATAGAAATATTTAATTATTTCTTAGCATTAAAAACAACAGATAATACAGATAACTCTTTGAACTCTTGGTTACTTAGATTTCATCAGGTAAATTGTAGAAGTATAGTCAATGAATATCTCACACACATTTTTTTAATTAATTTTGATTTGACAAGAAACACAGTCAAGACAAAACCCCTACTGTGTATGAATTACCTAACCTGGAAGATATATCCCTAAATAAAACTTTCAGAAAACATATTTTTCATTGTTTTTCCCTAGAAATATACTACATATTATAACTACTTATAATATTTATTTAATACAATTTTTTTAAGAAAATAAGATTGTATTCAGTTTTTAATGTCAAAATATCTGTTCTCTAATATGTACATAATGCATCTAACCTTCAAAAAATACTGGGTGGTGCCTGTGGCTCAAAGGAGCAGGGCACTGGCCACATATGCCGGAGGTGGCGGGTTCAAACCCAGCCCCAGCCAAAAACTGCAACCCCCCCCCCAAAAAAAAATACTGCCTTTTCATCATTCATGATTATTGAGCCAAATGGAAAGTTCTATTCTTATGGAACCAGAAAAGGCCTCAAATAGCTAAGGCAATCTTACATAATAACAAAATGGGAAACATCACTTTACCAGATTTTAAGCTATACGACAAGTGTTAGTAACCCAAACAACCTATGGATTAGAACAAAGAACCCAGAGAAAAAAACATCCTCATATTCCCATCTGATTTTTTACAAAACAGCTAAAAACATACACTGGGGAAAAGTTAAACAAAAATGGTGCTGGGGAAATTGGATAGCCACATGTAAAAGACTGAAACATGATCTGCACCTCACACCACTCACAAAAATGTCCTCAAGGGTCTAAAAGGCTTAAACCTACAGCAGGAAACTAGAAGAGTCATAGAGGAAAATGTTGGAGAAACTCTTAGAGTTATTGGCTTAGGCAAATGATTCATGATGAAGACCCAAAAGTCATCTCAAAAACCACAAAAATAGATAAATGAGACCCGATAAATTAAAATGCTTCTTCTACACAGCCAAAGACACAGACAACAGAGTGAAGAGACAACCCACAAAATGGGAGTAAATATTTGTAAGCTATACATGTGATAAAGGACTTGTAATCAGCATTTACAAAGAACTCAAGCCAATCAGAAACAAACAACCAAAAGACCCATTAAAACATAGATGTTGGTAGAGAAGCAGAGAGAAAAGAATCCTTACACACTGTTGGTGGGATTGCAACTAATACATCCTCTATGGATATCTGCTTGGAGATACATCAATTAATTGAAAGTATCATTTGATTCATCAATCCCACTGCTAGGAAAACAGGTAGTCTTATAAAAACAGACACCTGCACTCAAGTATTCATAGCCACATAATTCACAATTGCAAAGATGAGAAAACAACCCGAGTGCCAACCAATATATGAATAGTTTAATAAAATGTGGTACATGCATACTATGGAGGACTGCTCAGCCACACACAGAAATCGGCAATCCCGTCTCATTTTTGATAAGCTGGGGAAAACTGGAAATCATTCTTCTAAGTGAAAGATCACTGGAATGGAGAAATAAACACGTGTACTCAACGCTAAATTGGAATAAATTGATCAACATTTAAGTATACATATGGAAATAAGTTGCAATGAAAATCAAGCTGGAGGAAGGAGGAGGAGTTGGGTAAAATCACACTATTTGTGTGAAGGGTGCACTTACTTGTATAACTTTGACACAATCTGTACGAAAACAAAGTAAATAAAACATCTGTCCCCCACAATATTCTGAAATTAAAAAATTAAAATAGGCTGGGCATGGTGGCTCATGCCTGTAATCCCAACACTCTGGGAGGCTGAGACAGGTGGATGGGCTTGAGCTCACGAGTTCAAGAACAGCCTGAGGAAAAGTGAGGCCCTGTCTTTACTAAAAATGGGAAAACTGAGGCAAGAAGATGGCCTGAGCCCAAGTGTTGGAGTCTGCTGTGATGCCATGGCACTCTGCTCAGGGTGACAGCATGAGACTCTGCCTCAAAAAAATAAATAAATAAATAAAAATATTCTATTTATTATTTCTTCTTATCTGAGTGGTATCTATTTACCCACTTTAACCTCAGACTATAGATTTAAACAAGTAATGAAGTGATATAAAACATTATTATGTTTAATTGTCTCTCCTGATCAGCTAAGTTGATCACCAGCTGTGTGACATGCTCAGAAGGTTGTCAGAGGAAGAATGAGAAGAAGCCGAGTCTGGAGCATCCATTAATCTTGCCTTAGGTGGTTCATTATTTTATCACTTTTCCAACGACATAGAGGGTTGCTAATATCAAAGACTAATTTACATATTAATATGCAAACTTATAATTATTTGGGGGGGGGAATGTCTTAGCATAGACTGAGGCAATCACCTTCATCATCTCCTACTGTCCACAATTAAGAAAAACCTAACAAAAAACGTAAAGTTCTAAAATCCTTTCAAGAGACAATAATCAGAACCATAGGAACACTTACGTGAAACATGGAAATGGAAAATTTTAGGAACAGAATTCACTGTTCCAACTGTAAATTACAACAATATTGCTTCTATATTCTGACTGTAATCCTCTGCTATATTCAAAGGCAAGCAGGGATAGTAAAAACCTTGTTATGCCCTCTAATGTTTCTTCTTTGGAAGGCTAGAAAATGTCTTTTATGTAGCACTCAGACTGGCATTTAACCAGACCCGATTTCTATTCTTTAACTTCTCCATGAAGAGATGCTTAGCGTTTCTGGCACAATGTGTAATTCTTTAAGTATGTATAGACCACATCTCATATTATCACCACTCGGAGCTCTTCTCAAACTGTGCTAAAGAGTCTTACTGCATCACTGATGTTAACAGCTAACAACTTTCATAACCTCCTCCTTCCCTTCTCCACTTCTTCTCATATCTAGGCAAGCAGTAAGAAAACTCAAGATCTGCCATCCTTGACTATGGCAGGGAAGTTCAAACTATGCAAACCCTAGCCCACTGTTGCACTCACAAGGGGCTCACCCACCCCTACACCCATTACATATGGGAACTTCACTGATACCCCTCACATTTCACTTCTCATGAACCTAAGACTTTTTCTTGGGAGGGGGAATCCTATTGACGTTTAGAATGTTAATAATACCATGTGCATAGTAAATTTACTTTATGCCATTTTTTTTTCCTTTGAGTCTTGATGTCTCCAAATTCTTAGGCATGGGATGGAGTCACCAAGTATCCAAATGGAACACACACATATTGAAAGAGAAACCAGAGGAATATCCCCTTGTGGCCACACAAAGATTTCCTGCTTTCTCTCAGTAAATGCAGCCATCCCTCCATGTCTGTAGTTTCAATCAACTATGGATAGAATATACTTAGAACAAAAAACTGGAAGCTTGCATCTGTTCTAAACACATATGGGATTTTTTTTTTTACCATTTATCCTAGCTGTGTACATTAATGCAATCATGGGGTACAGTGTGGTGTTTTCATATACAATTCGAAATACTCTCATTAAACTGGTTAATGTAGCCTTTGTGTCATTTTCGTAGTTATTAAGACATTCATACTCTGCTTTTAGAAAGATTCACTTGTACCCTTGTAAGATAAACCAATAACAACTATTTAAATAGGATTTACATTGTGCCAAATGCACAAGTAATCTACAAATGATTTAATGTATATTGGAAAGTGTATGTAGGTTACAAATATATATGCAAATACTATGCTAATTTATATAAAGGACTTGAACATTTTCAGATATTGATAACTCTTGTGGGGAGAGGTCCTAGACCCAGTGCACTATGGAACTTGAAGACCACATAAGAAGAATTTACAAAAGAGTATTACTTACTTCCTCTTTGGTCTCTGACTTAAAGAATGACACACTATATACCCTTGGTAGAAGACACTTGAAAGGCTGATCCTCCCAGGGTTAGAACAGGTGTTAGAAAGAGAGAGATGTAATAGGTGTAAGAAAGTCTCTAAAGACAAATGTTCCCATTTTTAGAAGCAAGTTTGAAGGAGCAGATGAGTCTTCCTTTTTCTAGTGACAATATTTTCTTGAATTCTTGTCAGGCAATGTGAATTGTAGGGAAGTGTAGAAGATTAACTCAAATAGTGAAAGGGGACCATGAAATGAGTGTTATTTGTAACTTTAGTTATAATTTCTTGCTTTGTTTGTTTTCCTTTCTGTTTCTCTTTAAACTTATTTGTGTTACTTCCCCAAACAAAGTTAGTTATTCAGATAAACTTTGTATGTAGCTCCACATATCATTCCTATGGCTTCTCAGTTTGAAGAGGGTAATAAAAACTCTAAAGCAGACTAATCTATGGCATTCATAAATTAACCCCGACTCTTCACAGACCATAGTTACTGAAGACAAATATACGTAATTTTTAACCAATATATGAAGTTATAAGTAATGTTTACAAATAATACATTTGCTAAAATATATAGAGATATGCGAAAATAAAAGGATTTCAGTAGCTTCAATAAAAAATAAATAAACCCATATAGTCTATGATATTTATTTTCATCTCTTCCACATTCAAAGGAAAACAAAATAAATTGTTCCCCTATTTTACTGTGTTTTATTTTACCAATGCTTGGTAAACAAAATGCTTCTCTAGCATCGCCAATACAATACAATTAAAAATAGCAACACAGGTCTGCTAAAACATGCATTCCAAAGTAATCAGTTCAATGTACTAACAAAGAAAGATGAGCAATTCAATGTGAAGCTTTCCTTTAGTTAACATAAAAAATCTTGTCAAATTTAAATTACTCACAAGATACCTAAATTCATCTAATAGAATGAAACCCTAGAATTCTTACACTTCTTATCTACATATGGTCACATACAAAAAAATGTAATTTAAATGTTATTTTTAACCATGTAAATTGTTTCTATCTATCTTTTTCATGACCAAGATCCCACTGACTTGCGGAAATATAAAGGAAAAACAGCATTAAATCAGATGTGATAAAATCACCTTTTCTGTTTATCTCCACCATTGGCATTTATTGGCACTTGGAAGCTATTTATAACCTCATATTCTTACTGCTAACATCAATTATTATGCAAATAGTTGAATTTTTTACTGAAGGTTTATAAATAATGCATGAAAGTCTATAGACTTCAATAACCAGTGAGCATTATCTTCTGTGGTTTATAAAACAGAATACAGAATAAGGTATAGCTTGGATGAGTTTGAACAACAGATGTTTCTGTTTTATGGATTCTGGTCAAATTATTGGAGAGGGTTTTATTTATACAATTAGCATCTGTGTTTTGGAAAGTCAAATTTAAAACTATTTTGTCATTTTCTCCTGAAGATAAGGACCTAGGTAACTCTATTAAATTATCCTTGAATAGACCTGAAGAGATACAGAGGTGTTTGAAATAAGTTTACATATATTTTTGCACATGTGATACCCAACTGACCTTCACCAAAGTCTAATAGTTAAGATGAAGTAAAGGAAATTATAAAGTTATTTCAACTTTAAACTTGTATAATACAAATAAATGATTTAGGTACTATTTTTACATGTACCGTTTTTAAGTCTCAGTAAGCAGTACAGAAAATGTGTTACTAAGAATACATATTTCCCATGATAGTTTATCAAGCTAAAACATGATTCTGAAATTCATTCATAGATACAGGGCAAGTTCAATGCAGGCAATTCATGGCAGACATTGTTATATAAGAGTAATTATAAAGTACACCTTTAAGAATTTTCCTTTATAGGCTAGACACCTGCACTTTCTTTAAGTAATTGTGAAATTGTTTTCAGGAGAGCTAAATTATATACTTCTCATGCTGTAATGTCCATCATAATACAGAATACATATATATTATATTTCCATAAAAGTTCACAGTTCAATTTCTGCCATCCTATTTTGAAACATTTTTTTAAGGTAGCAGAGGAAGTCAGGTACAAAAATCTCCTTTATTAAAATAACCAACATATAAATGAGAGAAGCATGTGGCATGAGTTCATGTGTCATGCACACTTAGGGCACCTTTCCCCCCTCAAGAGTGGCTGGGTCATCCAGTTTGTACTATCGATAAGGAGGCCCATAAGCTGAGGCAGCCTCATTGCTCAGATGTAGCTACCTTTTCACTTGAGACTGGCTGGTTTGGCCTGTTCCTGGCAGCTATTCGAGACAGATGCACTCATATCCTCCACTGGAGAGGAGTGAGATCATAGTGAACCCCAGGTTCACCTTCTGGACTGTGGATTCCTATGTGCTCTGCCACCACACCAGCTTCTGTGGCATAATGAGGGCACATCTTCCTCTCTGTGCAGGATTCCTCCAGTGGCCTGGGAACCAACCCCTAGCCTCTGTGTGGATAGCACTTATGCTTGCCTTTGGGAGCCAGATGTGGGATTGCTCAAGCCAGCCCTGCCCCTCTTTGACTCCTATGCTTACATCTGTAATGGCAGTGTCAGATAAGGGCCCTGCATGTGGCCCAATACACCTGAGTTGCTTCTTCTAATTGACTAGGGCCAGGCATAGATTTCACAAACACAGCTTGCTCTCCCCTGAAAGCACTACTGACTTGCAAAGAAGTCAATTTACATAGCTTTGTGTATCATTTACTAATTCATCTGTACAAGGGTTGGCCAACTTTTACCACAAGCACCACCTACTGGCCTGGATTGAGACTATAATGGATACCCTAATATAATTCATATTGTTCGAAGTGGACAGGGTGAAAGAAAGAGGTAAGATTCCAAAGACTTTCAACTTCCCTTCTTAGGAGTCAGAGAACATGTCCAGATCCCCCCGAAAGTACCCAGTAGGAAATACATAGATCCTTGCCCAACATTATTCAATAGTCACAAAACAATAGTGTAATCTGAATAAAAGTAAAGAAAATGAGAACTGGTAGAATCTCCAAATAAGAAGAAATCAGGACAGGAACTTTGGGAAAAAAATACCAAACTGTATAACAACTCTCTCCCAGTGCATCACATCAGTTCTAATGCAATGGAAACTAACTAAAATGAAACTACTGAAATGACAGATAAAGAATTCCAAATATGAATGATAATAAAGACCAATGACATCCCAGACAAAATGGAAAACTAACTCAAGGAAATCATAAAATTCATACTAACAAAAACCAAACTTTCTGATACTAAAAAAATAATCTGTGGAAATGAAAAACACACTGGAAAGTATTAACAATAAACAACATCAAACATAAGAAAGTATTTTAGAGTCTGAAAACAAGTCTTTCAAATTGATTCAGTCAGTTGAAAATAAAGAAGAAAATAATCAAAATAAATGAACAAAGTCTCTGAGAAATGTAGGATTATGTATATTATTTAAAACACTGAAACAGAAGAAGCATAGCTACCCTTAAGGGAGAAAAAGAAAAGTAAAAAACTTTGGAAAACCTTCCTGAGGGACTAATGGGGGAAAAATTCCCTGGTCTTACTAGAGGGTTAGACATTCCCCTTGCTAGAGAGTTAGGTACAAGTCTCCTAATAAACTCCTGGCAGATTTATTGCCAAAAATGCAAAAGACATTACCAAGATGTGTAGCAACAGACTGTCCAAAATCAATGTGATAGAGAAAATCCTGTGAGCAATGATATGAAAGCATCAAGTAACTTACAAGGGAAATCAATCAGACTGACATCAGAACTCTCAGCAGAAACCTTACAAGTGAGAAGGGATTGGGTTCTTGTCTCTTCTTTAACAGAATAATTGTCAGCCAAGAATTCTGTATTCCACAAAACTAAGTTTCATAAATGAGGGAGAAATAAAGTCTGTCAGACAAGCGAACACTAAGGAATACGTAATCACTAGACCTCCCCTACAAGAAATGCTCAAATGAGTTATAAACATTGAAACAAAAGGTGAAACAAAAGACTGATACTCACCAGTATAAAAACACTAGAAATAAAAAACTCACTTTTCTTCATTTATAAGACAATAGCACAGGAGAGAATGAAAATCAAGTTGATAACAGTCAACATGATGACTGGAATGTCATCTCACATATAAATATTAACATTGAATATAAATGTTCTAAATACCCCATTTGAAAGATAAAGACTTAAAAAGTATAAAAAACCAATAAACCTCATACATGCTGCCTACAAAAGACCCATATAACTCTTAAAGATTCTCTTAGATTCAGACTTAAAAAATGGTAAAAAAAAAAAAAAAACATTTAATGTAAAAGGAAGCCAAAGGAGAACAGGAGTAACTACTTTTATGTCAGATGAAACAGATTTTAAATCAGCAGTAGTTAAAAAGACAATGATGGTCATTATATAATGATTAAGGGATCAATTCAATAAGAAGATATAACAATTCAAAATATAAATGCGCCTAACACCAGAGCTCCCAGATTCATAAACCAATACTACTAGAGTTAAGAAAAGAAATGCACAGCATTCCACTGACTATGCAGATCATCAAGACAAAAAATGAGTAAAGAGACATTAGATTTAAACTTGACTCTAAAAGAAATAAACCTAGTGGACATATGTAATCATTCTAACTATAAGCTTCAAAGTATACATTTTTTTTTTTTTTTGTCATCAGCACAGGGAACATTTTCCATGATAGACCATATATTAGTTGACAAAATGACTCTCAAAAAATTAAAAAAATTGAAGTCATACCAAGTATCTTGACAGATCATAGTGGAATAAAACTAGAAATCAATTCCAAAGGAACTCCAAAAATATATGAATGCATGAAAGTTAAACAACCTGCTATTGAATGATCATTAGGTCAATGAGGAAACTGCGATGGAAATTAAAATTTTGTTCAAAGTGATTGATAATCATGACACAGTTATCAAAAATTCCTAGGACACAATGTAGTGCTCAGAGGGAAATTTGTCAGACTAAAGGAATCAAAAGAATAGAAGGATCATAAATTGACAACCTAATGTCACAGTAAAGAAACTAGAAAAACAAGAATGAACCAATCCTAAAGCTAGTGGAAGACAATAAATAACAAAGACCAGAACAGATTTAAATGAAATAAAACCTGAGAAAATAATAAAAAGTATCAGTGAAATGAAAAGTTATTTCTTTTCTTTGAAAAAAAAATGAACAAAATTGATAGAATACTAGCTAGGTTACTAGCTAGAGAAAATTCAAATAAGCCTTATCAGGAGCAAAGAAAAAAAAAGAGAGAGAGAGAGACATAAACACTGATACCACAGAAATATAAAAGATCATCTGAGACTTCCATGAGCACTTTTAGGTACACAGACACAGAAATCTAGAAAAAAATGGATAAATTTTTGGGAATATACAACCACTCAAGCTTGATTCAAGAGGAAATAGAAATACTGAACAGATCAATATTGAATAGTGGGATTAAATCGTAATAAAAAATCTCCCAAGAATAAAAAAAATCCCAGGACCAACAGATTAACAGCTGAATTCTGCCAGATGTACAAGAAACAACTGGTCTGGTACTAATCCTACTAAAACTAAATCTTACTGTTTCAAAAGATTGAGGAGTGTTTTCCCTAACTTGTTCTATGAAGCCAGCATCACCCTACACCAGGAAAGCTCACAACCTAAAAAAGGAAACTACTAAAGAACAATATCAGTGGCACCTGTGACTCAAAGGAGAAGGGCGCTGGCCCCATATGCTGGAGGTGGTGGGTTCAAACCCAGCCCTGGCCAAAAACTACAAAAAAAAAACAACAAAACAAAACAAAAAAAAAAACAATATCACTGATTAACATACATGTAAAAATCCTCAAGAAAAAAAAAATATAACATCAAAACATCATGTCAAAAAAATACTAATAATTGACCAGGGACAAATTGGTTTCCTTAGAGAAAAGCAAGGATGGTTCAACATGTGCAAATCAATAAACATGATTCACCAAGTAAGAATAATTAAATGTAAAAACTACATGATCATCTCAAGAGATGCAGAAAAAGCATTCAATAAAATCCAGTTTCTCTTCTTGGTCAAAAAATTGGGAAAAGAGGGAATGTACCTTAAAATAATAAAAGCCGTATGTGAAAAACACATAGCCAATCCATTCTAAATGAGAAAATTTTGGAAGCATTCTCCCTAATGACTGGAGCAAGACAAGAATGCCAACTTTCACTGCTTCTATTTACCATAATGGTGGAAGTCCTAGCCAGAGCAATTAGATAAGAAAAAGAAATTATGGGATTCTAAACTGGAAAAGAGAAAGTAAAACTACCTGTTTTCTCATGATATGATTTTAGATCTGAAAAACCCATAAAGAATCTTCCAAAAGACTCCTAGATTTGAAAAATGAGTTTATTAAAGTCTCTGTTTATATAATTAGTGTGGAAAAATTAGTAGCATACTAACAAAGCTGATAATCAAAGGCAGGCCTCAATCTCATTTATAGTAGCCATGAAAAAAATATATATATATAGAAATATACTTAAGTGAAGGATCTCTACAAGACAACTACAAAATACTGAAATGAAACAAAAAAAAGTGCCCCATGCTCAAGGGGTGTAGACACAGATGTGGTAAAAAAGGAACACTTATATACTGTTAGTGGCAATGTAAATTAGTACAATTTACATTGTAGGGAAATTTATCAAGGAACAAAGTACATCTACTGCTTGATCCAGCAATCTCATTACTAGGTATATCCCCAAGAGGAAAAAGAAAAAAGGATTATATTAAAATGACACCTGCACTTATATGTTTATCAGAGCACAATTCAAAGATATGAACTCAACATAAGTGTCATCAACTGAACAGATAAAGAAAATGGAATTTATATATACCATGAAATACTACTCAGCCTTAAAAATGAATAAAATAATGTCTCTTGGAGTAATGTGGATAGAACTGGAGTCCATTATCCTAAGTGAAGTAACTCAGAACAGAAAACTAAATATCACATTTCTAAGTGGGAGCTAAGCTGTGGGTATTCATTGTCATACGGAGTGAAATAACAGACTTTAGAGACTCAGAAGGGAGGTTAGGAGGAAGGTAAGAAAAAAAAAAAAAAACAACTACTGAGTACAGTGTACAGTATTTGGATGATGAGTACACTAAGAGCCCAGACTTCACCATGATACAATTCATCCATGTAAAACAAAAACATTTGTACCCCTTAAATCTATTTACATTTAAAAATTATATAAATAAAAAACTGAAACAAGCTTGTGAAGGGGGTGGCTAGGATACATTATTGATTTGTGTCTCTCAGCTAAAGAAAAGACTTATTTTTGATACATCCCTCCTCAATCCTGCAATTGAATCAACAAATGTATGAGCTTATATGCAGAAATTCACATTTTCTTTTTTTTTTGTTAGATTCAGTAAATTCTACCAATAAATTCCTTTCTGTAAATCAGAGTTTATTTTGTGATAATTGTTAGTTTTTTTGTATTTTACCTTAATAAATTATTAATCAGCTATATTTTGAAGAATATATATGCTTAAGATTAATGATAATGAAAAAGAATATATATGCTTAAGATTATATAATAATAAAAATCCTAGAAATAAAGGTATTTGGCCAAATTTTCCTTACTTCCTTTCCTTTCCTTCATTTCTCTTCATTTCTTACATTCTGTTCTAGGGTTTATTCACAAGAATATTTTGAATTTTGTATTATTTTGAAGCCCATAAAAAGTTCCTAAAGGCACTGAAGATTCCAGGTGTGGTGGCACTCTGGGAGGCCAAGGCCAGTGGATTTCTTGAGCTCATGATTTTGAGACCAGCCTGAGCAAGATCAAGAAATCTCTAAAAAAGAAATAACCAGGTGCTTTGGCAGGGACTTATAGTCCCAGCTATTTGGGAGGCTGCGTCAAGAGAATTGCTTGATCCAGAGAATCTGTGATTGCTGTGAGGTATACTACAGCACTCTACTGGTGGAGAGAAAATGAGACTCTGTCCCTTCCACCCACCCCCCCAAAAAGGGACTGTAGACATGGGAGGACCAGACATCTCCAAAGGTCCAAGATCCAATTCTTTTCTTGCCATTCAAAGTGGAAATAAGGAAACAAATTTTAAATTGGAGATCAGGACTGTATTTTTAAGTTATGCTTAAATAATGACATATACTACATGTACTAATTTAGATGGTTTCTGTAGACTGAAGTGTTTCCTGCCAAAATTCATGCCCACTTGGAAACTTCGAGTGTGAGTTTGTTTGGAAATAGGTTTTTGTAGATAAAATTAGCTAAAATGAGGTCCTAGTGGAGTAGGGTGGGCCCTAAATCTAATAACTGGTGTGCTATATAAAAGAAAAGGGAAATTCAGACACCAGGACACAGGAAAGAAGGTCGTGCACAGATGGAAACAATGACCCACAGCCGTGGAGCGCCGCTGTGGGTTTCTGAGAGTGGGTCGCCACCGTGGGTTTCTGAAAGTGGGTCGCCGCTGTGGGTTTCTGAGAGTGGGTTGCCACTGTGGGTTTCTGAGAGCCGTCCCCAGCTCAGAAGGGTCCTGGGGACTTTCCTCTCTAGAGTCCTCAGAGGGAACATGGCGGTGCCAATACTTTGAATTCAGAACTCTAACTTCCAAAAATATGAAAGGATAATTTTTTATTATTTTAAGCCAGAAGGTTTTAGGTTTTTTATTTTACCATCTCCAGAAAATTAATACGTGTGTTATCGTCCTTTCCAGTGGGCTTATAAGGACCTTATATATTTCCTTACGTAAATATGATAAGAACTAAATTTAAAAGATTTACATTAAATATATTTCGCCAACATAAATATATGTATATATTGAATTTTGAATGACTAAATTTTTTTAAATAGGTTCCCAATTATAAGGAAAACATACAGTGACCAAATAGGAATATGTGCTTTTTTAAATTATAGAATAATAATACTGCTTTCCATTAATAGGTTACAAAAAATCTCTATGAGAAATTATATAAAAATCTTTGCAGAAAGGATATATTACTAAATAAAGTGCTGACCATCTCCATAGGCAGATGTGTTTGGGAGTGGTCAACTTACAGAGCTTCTACTGTACAGAGACTTTAACATCATTATGTGGCATTTCTTGTCTGAACTTATTCATCTTCCAATTTATCTAAAATATATAATTTTATAGTACAACTTCAATACACCTTTTACTTCTGTACTTAACATTATTTCTACCTATTTCTTTTTTTAGACATTTTTCTGCATATGGAAAATTGAAAATTTTAAAAATTGGAATACTTAGATCATCTACTGGCTTCGTATCAGTATTGAGTACATAGGATAATTGTTTTTCCATTCTTATGATACTTTACTAAGAAGAATGTGTTTCAACTCCGTCTAGGATTATATAAAAAATGTGAAGTCACCATCTTTCTAATGGCTGAATAGTATTCTATGGTGCATTTGCCACAATTTGTTCATCTATTCCTGAGTTGACGGGCATTTAGGTTGTTTCCACATCTTGGTTTCTGATGTACAAAATGAAAAGAGACAAGCTAGTATATGGTAATATTTTAAAATGTTTAATGAAGGTAATATAACATATTTAATACTATAAGACATATAATCTTACCCAACAAAGGTTTAAAAATATTTCTGTAGATTATTCTTTTGAATTAATTTTGTTAAATGTATGTATATTAATGTCTATATACATTAATAGGTGTTGGGCAGCGCCTGTGGCTCAAAGGAGTAGGGCGTTGGCTCCATATGCTGGAGATGGCGGGTTCAAACCCAGCCCCAGCCAAAAACTGCAATATATATATATGGTGTTGTTTATGTAGACATTGATATACATGCATGGCTCAGTGTGGTGTTTTATTTCTAGCCTATCATTTCACAGCACATATTTATGATGAAATGAAAATGTTTTGCTTTCAAAAAGAATGGCAAACACAGTTCTAAATGCAAAGACCACTACTACCATCTGTTTATTTTCTTTTGTCTTCTGACCTTTTCAAGCAACAACGTGCAAGGATATCTAGGTTACATTTCACTGGTTTTAAAATATTTTGGCAGGTTTTGGCAATTTTTGTTCTTATCTTTTTCACGTTTTATTTCTTAGGGATGCAATTCAAGGAAGAATAATGAAGTGTACATCAGCCTTGCCAAGACTTACATAAATCGTGAATTCAACAGCTAATTCAGACCACAATATTGTGCAAGGCACAAAACGATCTATTACAGTTAATTAATTTCAACTCCAACCATCAAAGTGACAAGAAAATGAGCCATCAAAATCATTCGTCCTCCAAAATGTGTGCACTATCTTAACTGACAAACAGTAACACCCAGCAATGAACAATATTAGGAAGATTGAAACCCACCATGTAAAATAATAGGTGACAGCCAAGGACTTAACTGAGTCCTCTGTTTTCTGGTACTGCTGGTTACTTTATTCTTCAGCTAACTTCAGGGCTTCTCAGCTTTTACTTCCCATTCATAGATTCTGTTACTCTGTTTCAGAACTTCCTTTCTCACAAGTTACAGTGTTATCAGCTATTCCCTGGGACGTGAACCACCTGCCGTTGCTGTCAGCTCATGATTAGAGAAAATGGGTTTATGTAAAATTTTGCTTTTTCTTCTGGTAAATGAAAGCTAATTTGCAATATGTTTCCATGGGAAAATTCGAGACATAAAAATTATATAACCACATCCCAAATCGCTAAGCAACATTTTTATAAATATACTTAAAATTTAATGATAAATCATGATTGTAAGCCCATAAAGGGAAGTTGTATCCAAATGATAATTATGAATACAGAAGTGTGTGCTACAGGCAGAACTGTAAAGCAAAAGTTCTCAAATGCTCCACAAAGTCTATAAAACCTATGTATTGAGTTTCTACTACTCATTCAGCACTGTTCTATGTCCATGTGTGACACAATGTTCCTGTTTCTAAGGCGAGGAGTTCGGGTTGTCTATGGGATGTTGTTACCGTACATCAATGGCTGCAGAGTAACAGTGAAACTCACATTCTGTCTTCACAAAGGCATGTCCAAGTGGGACTTTAATTTGACAACAGTAAGTGCACTTCTTACGTGGGCTTTATGTATTTCTGTCATTTAAAGGCTGTGTCTTCCCATATGCTTTTCTCTTTTTAGAGTTTTGGATTCTGTTCTCCTTTACTTTTAGGCAAGTAATATTTTTTTTAATTTCAGTTTAATAGGAGGGTACAGATGATCAGGTTACATTGTTTGCATTTGTTAGGTAGAGTCCAAGTGCACAAATGGACAAGTAGCTTTTATTGTTTACTCTATAGACAGTCTTCCATCTGTCTCTCACCAATTAGTGGTGGACACGAAGCCAGGCCCAACAGTGGCCCTTCGTCCATGGAGGATGCCCTTCTTCCCAATGCCGTATGATTTACCATCTTTTAAAATGTCAAAAGTGTAAATGTGGTGATTAGAAAACTGTAACCATTCCACATTACCTTCAACATTAAGATTAGATATCTGGCTTGACATATAAAGCCTTTCACAATTTAACCTAACTCAAGTTCTCTTCAACTTCCCATAAAATTCATCCAAACTCAAAACCTAACCCTGCATATCCATTCATGGATGTTGCCTTTTTCTCGACCTTCTAGGCTGAGTCTAACTGGTAGCTTGCATTAGACAAGCTCTTCAATTTTTATGTCTTTGACAGCACCCTCTCTGATGCTGAGTAAATGTCTTTGACAGCACCCTCTCTGATGCTGAGTAAATGTCTTTGAGAGCACCCTCTTGGATGCTGAGTGAATATCTTTGAGAGCACCCTCTCTGATGCTGAGTAAATGTCTTTGAGAGCACCCTCTCTGATGCTTGCTGAGTGAATCTTCTTTCCTAATACTTAATAAAAGCATCTATGCTGGGTGCACTCTGGGAAGCTGAGGCAGGTGGATTGCTTGAGGTTAGGAGGTCAAGACCATCAGCCTGAGCAAAAGCAAAACACCGTCTCTACTACAAATAGAAAAAAGTCAGCCAGGCATTGTTATGGGCAATTGTAGTCCTCAGCTGCTCAGGAGGTTGAGGCAAGAAGATCTGTAGAACCGAGGAATTTACTGTGAGCTACGATACCATAGCACTCTACCCAAGGTGACAAAGCGAGATTCTGTCTCAAAAAAAAAAAAAGTAAGAAATAGTATCTATAGCATCTGCCATAAGATACCAGTGTGTTTAATTATATATTTACATGTAGGCCTTGCTCTTTTATGATGAGCATCTGCCATAATATCCTCCTTCTGACTCCTGAAATTTACTTCAGTACCCGAACTCAACAGGCAGTGTAGTCAACACATTCTGTGAAAGTGCCGAATCCTAGCCACCCAGGCATCCTCAAACTATGGCCCATGGGCCACATGCAGCCCACCTAGGACATTTATCCGGCCCATTGGGTGTTTTTGCTGCCACTACTTGTCCTGCTTAGCAGAGGACTCATCCTGGGGGCCACAGTCCGGCCCTTCAATGGTTTGAGGGACAGTGAACTGGTCCCCTGTTTAAAAAGTTTGAGGAGCCCTGCTAGACCACCAGGGCATTCAGACAACACATTCTAGAGCTAGAACTCTGGCTTTTGCATTCCAGGGCCATGTACTAGCTGACTTTGAACAAGTTACTTAACATTTCAATGTCATCATTTCCATAATCACACACTCTTAGTAGCCCCCCAAATTATGTTGATTCATTCAACATCATTATTTCACAAATTTGGTGAGAAAAATAATTGATTCCCAGTGGGGGCCATGAGCGTTTGCATGTCCTTCCCAGGTCTGTGTGAGTTTTCTCTGGTTCTCCAGTTCCCTCCCGCAACCCAAAGAGTGCATGTGCGGTTACCTGGTGTGTCGGAGGGGTCTTGGTCTGCGTGAATGTGCGTGTGTGACTGTGACTGCTTCCTGAGGTCGTGTGTGAGTGTGACTGCTTCCT
The DNA here is from genome assembly GCA_963575145.1 of Galago senegalensis. Taxonomy (NCBI): domain Eukaryota; kingdom Metazoa; phylum Chordata; class Mammalia; order Primates; family Galagidae; genus Galago; species Galago senegalensis. Next base: position 73,586 of record CAUYTI010064747.1, read on the forward strand.
GAGGTGAGACAGGATTCTGTCCTGGGTCATTTCCCGTCTTATACCCTGAGCAGCCACGACAGGCTCCAGCTACCACAACTCTGAACTGGAATAGGTAGATAAGTAACAATCTCATTTGTTTTTATTAAGCTTTCTTAGGTCTATGTATATCTTACATTCATTTCAATGTTTAATAGAGTTGTATTGGTCTTTGGAAGTTTGGTAATGTTTTGGAACCAGACATATACCATAGGGCCTTAACTCTTGTTTATATCAATTAGCCTGTGTTAAAAAGGGCAAAAATGGTTATAAGGTCACCGTTTCCAAGAACCTATCAAGGATGTTACAGGTGGATTTACAGAACATAATTCTTGGGTTGTAGTGAGGAAAAATGACTAAATACAATTAATCCATACTGTAAAAATCTTAGGAAAGTTCTTAGAACATGCTGTCAATGTTTTATGAAAATTACTGGGATAAAGAGAGTTGAGGAACAGCATAGAAATAAAGGGAATAAATAAAACAAATAGTCTTTCTAAGGGAGAATAACTTTACATGTAATTATAGAATTTCAGTATTGGATAAATTTTATGAGATATCTATTTCGATCCCCCAGTGAAGAAACTGAACCCTATAATCTCACACAAGCAGTTTAAAAGCACATTTAAGATCAAAGTCCTATTTCAATGGTTTCTTTACCCAGAAACTTTTGCATTATATTTGAGTAAAATCTGCAATATGATTTATGAAAAAATATTGCTATTAATATTTGTAGGCATTTTATGACCCTTTGTTGAGTATTTGATTTAGTTCTATCAATTTGCTTTTATTTTGCATGTTACTATAAGCCTTCAATGAAGTCCTTCAAAACAGAAGCATCCCAGTGCTATTCTTTTTCCACAGATGGCTTGTAAAATATGGCAATAAAGAAGCATTACAGTATAATTTATATATATTGAGAGAGAGAGATCAGATCAACTAAAACAGAGGAATAAAATGAAGTATGAGGCAGTCCAATAAAATATTCATGATTTCAAACTGAACTGTTTAGGTTAAGAACTGTAATTCTGGAACTAGAGTCATTCATTCATTTATTTAATAAGCTTCTACTGAATACCTCCCACGTGCCTGGCTCTGCTTGTTGATTAGCAAGAGAGGCACAGTCCCCACATGCACGGAGCTCGTTGTGGTAGGGAATTCACAGTAATACAAAAATGGTCGTTAACCAAAGACACTTGAAATTGGGACAATAGATGACCACTGAAGGCTTCTTGAAAAGAAAATGATAAGAGTATGTTTTAGATTTTTGAAAAAGATCTCCCTAAAGAATCGTTTTAACAGAGTTAGGAAGAAGGTTGAGTATGTTCAGCAAAAGACACAAAATACCAAGAAACATGCAAATAACACGGTGTTTGGTTCCTGGTTGTGGCAAAAAATAAAAAGAAGTGCATGGAGAGACAGGTATTAGGTCTAATAAACAAGATGCCCTGTTGCATTTAACGTGAGAAAAATGGGCAGAATCAGAAATAACCTCCATCTGTCTGGCTTGAGAAAGTAGGTGGATGGTGGTAGCATTTATGAGATAGGAAAAAACTGGGGGGAAATCTTTTTAATAGGGAGCAGGAGGTTACATAAAGAAGTGAATTTTGAACAGAGAGTTTGCAGTGCCCTGGAGAAACTCAAAGGAGGGGGTTGCCAAATAGGTTTTACACACACTCATGACCAATCCTAATTAGAAAGATTCACTGAAAAACGTATTTCTATGAGAAAGGGTGAAGTTCAGCTATGGAAGGAACATATTTTGAATCTACACCAGTGACAGCAGTACCCAATAAACAGATGCAAGGGGTCTAAATCATTCCTTTACATAAATTATTAATTTACTAGCTAAATGACATATCATAGGTTCTACTTAACAATATCGACACAAGTGCAACAAAGTAACAGCCACTGGAGTTCATGCTTAGAATGCATTTCAGAAGCAATAGAGAATATTTTTTTTCATTGTGCTCATAAACTCTCTTAACTGTGCAAATAAGTAAATGAAATGCAATTCCTGGCATCATATTCTAGCAATATTCTTCTACAAACCATGAGTACATATTTACACTAGTTTAGCACTAGGTGCAACCTAATTAACTCAGGAAACAATTTATGTGCAGTGGCCTTAGTTTCATGTACCTAAGATCACATCTATTTTCTTTACCTTTTACAGGCTCTTTATCCATTAGCAAAAAGGGAGGTGGCAGTCCTGCTTAGCACTGCTGTTAATCATATTCACGTCCATGTGAGTCTCTTTATGTGGAGTGTAACTGCCAAGTCCTAACTCCTTGAGATTATACGCTCTCGGGTTTATGGCTCTATACCTACAATATTCGAGCAGTCTGAAGTTTTTACAAGCACACATAGAAACACATGATAAACAACAACTCCCTCCATATTGAATATGTGAGGGCCACTAGAATCATGCTATCTATGTGCAAACCTCCAACACTGCTTGAGACCTTGAGGAGGTCTTTTGTCAACTGTCTGTACATTTGTGTCCTTACCCGTAATGTGAAACAAATGATAACAAAAAACATTTGTCATAGGATGGAATTTCTTTTTGCACACATGAAATTCTCAGAACACTTACCTATAAAAACTTAATAAAGCTTAGCAATTTTTATGATGCAGTGGATTGCTTGATAATGCAAATTAAACCATTATAATCTTAACTGAGTGTTTTTGACGTTATTCAGCAATCTTAACTGAGTCTTTATGTTACGCCGCTTTCAATTTCTCATAGGATCACAAAGCATATCTAGCTGGTAGCTATCTTTCAGAACACTTCTCTAAACGTATGTTATTGTTCTTGGCAAGGATGACAAGCTGTAGGGATTTCTGGGAAGTTGGTTTTAATGAGCTAAACTCTATATTAAACATTTATATCCTGATTTCTGGAAGAAAGCACGCACACACACAACTATGAGATCTTAACTTATAAAAACTTAAACTGCACACTGAATACAGCTTCGAGTGTGTTTGTTTTTACTGGTAATGTCAATTCTCTTCCATTTTAAAACAACACTTTCAGAAAACCCCTAACAGCTAGATTTTTCTGGTTCTACATGTAAACCTTCATATTATTATATATCAGTTGATTTGGTTTACCTTTTTTCTAATATTCTCATCCTTTAGTTGATGTTGTGTTGATTTTTAATTTTTTTCATGAAATACGACAACTTTATACCACATTTTAAAACTTATATTGAACAAAGAATATTCTAAGTAGCTTAAGAGTAGCTTCCACAGATGTTAGGTACTAATAGAAAACAAGTAAATTTATTAAAAGATCAGTCTGACTCATAATAACAAGAAAAGGCACATGTTCAACCTGTTCACTCATTACTGAAGTTTATAGAAAATATATTCCCAGTAAAGAAACGTTTTATAGATAAAAGTTCGTAAGCTGAGGCAAACAGGTCAGATAGTAAATATTATTGTAGACATGGTTTAAAATGTTGCTTTGATTTCACTGATTTTATTTTATACATTGTAATGACCTCCATTTCGTATTATGGTAAATTTCAAACTAAATGTCAAATCTGAAATTAAATGTCATTTATAAACGGAACTCAACAATTTAAAATAGTTACTGTGGGTGTACCTTTGCACCAACTACAATATTTATTATAACAGTAAAGCCAAAAAGAATAGCTATTATTTATCAATGAGAAAACTGAAGCTTAGTGAGGGCAGATATGTTATTTGGAGTTAGCTAGACAGGGAGCCAGGAGCGCAACCAAGGTGCACTGTCCTCAGAGTCTTGCTCTAAGCCTTTTTTAAAATTTTTATTTCTGTTTTTTTTGCTCTAAGCCTTTTAGATCTACTGACAACAATGTGCCAGATCTCTTCCAGGAGGGGTCAGTGTCCTCTAGTGGAAATTCAAGTAAACAACCTTTCTGTTTCAGTCAGCGAGGCATAAACACTCCTGCCAGACAGTAAGCTTTTCACCACCTTGGAAGATCCTCAAGAAAGAGGATTATGTTTTGTTTGACTTTTTATTCCCATGACACTCACTCCATATAGAAATTCCTTAAAAATATATTGTTTTATGGTAAAGTAATGACAAAGAAGTAGTAAAGCTAGAGAAAGAAGGCTTCACGGTATATATGAACTGATTTTTGAACTCTGTTTTGGAAACTCCAAGTACACAAGGAATAGTTTAAGGAGGAAAAAATCAAGAAAGAGGAAACAGTATGTGTGAACAAAGGTCTGGGGTGGGAAAACACTGGGTAGATGTAGGTAGTGGGTGTTTGGGTTCATGGGAAGCCGGAGACATAGAGGGGAAGATTCTGGATATGGAATCATGGCAGTTTGGGAGGGACAGTCTGTAGGTCAGGTGAAGGGCTTCAGCCACCCAGCTTTGTTGCCCTGCTACACTGGGGCCATGGAGGTAATGGGTACAGTTTCAGTAAGTTGCCGATGAGCTGGGCACTACCCTAAGTCTACCCTATTTGTGTCCAAATATGATTAAAATTTAGTATAGCAAATTGAATGAAATACCACAAGAAACACTGAAGAGTAGGTTGAAAATGACTACCACAAAACAGAGAGTTTAATATTGAAGAGTTTTGAATGAATTTCCCGGAATTCGAAGCAGGGTGGTTATATAAATACAAAATGACATATGTTACTAATGTATTAATTTATTAATCAGGGAAGTTATAAGATGATAAATCTGGTTACCTGGTTTCAAAAGTATCTAGAAGAATTGAACATTTATATGCATTTGGAGAAGCTATGTTTGAATAAGGTTTCTGTGTTTACTCACAAAATTCTAATAGCTTGCAGCCAGTAAAACTATAATCTTTGAGGTTATTGTCTCTACTGGACAGAAATAGATAAGTAAACATGTACATTGACAGTGTCTGGTCTCTAATCAAACAACAAATAGTAAGTCAACATAGGTAACTTATCTCCTATAATTCAAAACTCCTTGCATAGACAGGCCTCTTAAACAGGGCCCAGGATGATGTGAAAATACCAGGCTGTCCCTCTTCACTTGCCTATGTTTCCAAGGTTGAATATCTATTTTTATGTCTATAGATTTTAAACAGGAGTGACCTAATTATATATATGTTTTTAAGGAAAGGCCAATACTTATCCACAGATGACAGAGAGTGAACATTAAAAAAGACAGTTTGGGCAGTGCCTGGGGCTCAAAGGATTAGGGCACCTGCCCCATATGCCAGAGGTAGCAGGTTCAACAGAGCTAGGCAGGTGTTCAGCCAGAGCTGCACATAGGGAGAAACACTGGAAGAGGGGAATGGGCAGATGGTGAAATCTACAATGTGTACAAAAATTTATAAATTATCTTTAAGTTTTAAAATAAAGTCCCATGTAACCATCCATTACCACTTTTTTCTTTTTTTTAGAGACAGAGTCTCACTTTATCGCCCTCAGTAGAGTGCTGTGCTGTCACAACTCACAGCAACCTCCAACTCCTGGGCTCAGGTGATTCTCTTGCCTCAGCTTCCTGAGTAGCTGAGACTACAGGCGCCCACCACAACGCCCGGCTCATTACCACTTTTTGAGTAAAGAAATTCATTGATGAGAAGATAAGGGGAAATACAGACTCCAATGTAATTGGGTACAATGTTTCACTGAAATGCAGAAACAGGTCGATCTCAGGGAGGTGGCTTTCTTTTTCTTATTTATCAGTTTTAGGTAATGGCCATAGGACTGATTAAAAGCCAGAAGCGGTAGGAAGAGAAACCACTAAAGTGAATATAAACACTTACTGTATTTTGCCAGATATAAGCCAAATATACTTTATGAGGATGAAGTTCTAAAGAAAACAAAAACATAATAAGCAAAGATTTCTTTCTCGGGGGATGTTTGGAACCATATCATGCAAAATTTTGCCAACTAAAACATATCTAAAGATATTAGATATTGTCCTTCAGAAGAGAAATGCTCCAGATACTTGCATTAATCATTTTAATAAACAATGACAGAGCAGTCAATGGGATTCTGTTTTCGACAGAATGCTCACAGTGTCTTCCTTTAGGATCAAGAAATATTAGGTTAGGAAATAAAGAGCTAGAGAGAAAAAAAAGTCCTCATCATTTTGTTTGAGACGCGAGTGGATGTGCTCTCCTTTCTTTCCCAGCTCGGTGTGACTTGGATGCAAATTTTCTTACTGAATGTTGAAGTGTTACTTCTATTTTATTGTTAACACCTCAGTTCTCACTAATGTAAGGGCTTTAATTATTTGCCTGCACAGTCATTATTAAAATACTATGCTGTCTTAATGTATGAGAAGAACAAGAAATGTATAGGTAAACCTTGGTACCTATAAAAAAAAAATGAGCCTATCCATTTACAGTAAATTTCTAAATATAAGAATTTTAATTAGTAGTTTTTCTATATGTGGAACTGGTTATTCAAATTCCATTCAGTTTTATAAAGTATGGCACGATATTTTTAAGCCTCTATAAACACAGTTGCGAAGCTACTTTAATCAAATAACAAAGTCATCACAATCATTTGCAATCTAGCAGAAAATACATTAAAAGTACATAAAACTCTAAACAACTAAAAGCTAAAGAGAGATTCCTGGCAAAGTAAATTTATCATAGACATAAATAAAAGGAAATGAAATTGTCATTTCTATGTTCATATTGCAAAGAGTTTGGCAATTATAAATATGGTCTGTATATTGTTGATAAATTATGGTCAACAGATACCCAAACATATCATTTACAATGGTATCCTGAGTTTTCAAAACGTTTTAAGAAATTCTAAGGCTAAAAATTCAAGTCAGAGAGAGACTGAAGCTTAGCTTCATTGAAGTGAAGAAGAAAGTAGTCTCAAATCAATCCCTATTTCACAGATGAGGAAGAATTTGATCTAGAAAGATGAAGTGATATGTTTAAGGTCACCTAGGTTAAGAATTTCAGGGTCAATACAAGAACTGGGCTTTTTATGCCAAATCTTATGCTAATGCTACGAGGTAAGTCTCTTCCAGGTCACTGAGTCATTTGTGGGAAAACAGTCAACTCAGTCACTCATGTGATGAAAGTTTTTAAATCCAACCGAGTAACATAGGACTTTGCAAGGACAGGATTGAACACTACACATTCCCCCAGAAAGGTCGCTGATCAATAGACAAAGATCTAACAAGTAGGTAAGAAGAGACATTTCATGACTGAGTTATTTAATGAACCAAATATAATCCACAGATTTATTATATACCTTGGAAGACAGCATTTATTAACAAAGGACAAAATAAACAATAAATATTTCTCAAGCTATAAATGACAGATGACTAAAACCTTGGATCATTTCAATAAAAAACTATAGAATAGTCAATGTAATACTGCTTTTGACAGAGTGCTCACAGTTTCTTCATCAATAAACAAATTCCTTAAAAAGAGTGAAAATAAAGATTAATTTCTTTTTAATATGCCCTTTTATTGGGCACGTGGAGGACAAGAGGAAATTAAGCCTATTCTGGAATGTTTTCACAACTTTCCATAATCTGGTATTTATTCTCTTGGAATGGATTTTTTTTAAATATATTTGACTTTGGAATGGGCTACTTATAAGAGAGAACATACTGTCTTACAATACATTTTTTCCAAATATTTCAGGTAAGTGTAATTAAGTTTCATCACGCTTGCATCAATTACATCATATATTGCAGCTATTAAGTGGCCCTGAACCATTGACTCTAATTACTTAACATTTCAATAACAATAAATGCCAATGATTACTGCACTGTATAGAAGTTGCAAAAATTAAATAATTATAAAATTCACTGTAATCCTAGCATGCTGGGAGGCTGAGGCAGGTGGATTGCTTGAGTTCAGGAGTTCAGAGACTAGCCTGAACAAGAACAAGACCCGTCTCTAAAAATAGCCAGCATTGACAAAGCTGAAGTCCCAACTTTTCAGAGGCTGAGGCAAGAGGATTGCTTGAGCTCAAGAGTTTAAGATTGCTGTGAGCTATGACACCAAAGCACTCTACTGAGGGAGACAAAGTGAAAGTTTTTCTCAAAAAAAAAAGTATATATAATATTCATCACATTTTAAAGTTGCCAATTGAATTTCAGTTAAGGGTATGTCCAGCCATCTAAATTTGCTGCCTAATTGCATCATTATTTTGGCTATACATGTTCAGAAATTTTAGTATTTTTAAGCCATACCATCTTTATTTATGGAATTCTGGTACCAAGTCTTACCTTGCAGAGTCCTTCCCTACCTCACAGGTAATGTAGGTAGAGCAATGAGCAAGGTGCCCGGCACCCGCTCTTGATTCACTTGCCTTTCATTATGCTGGACCTAGAGACATTTAAACCTCCCGGCAAGTAGGTTTACATGATATTATTATATGATATTTATTTTCTGAAATGTATTTATTTACACATATTTACTCAGAGAAGTAAAATATAAGTTGATTAACAAAAACAAAAATCAGTGAAGTTTTTATTATTTTTGCACTGTCTCAGAGGAAATAAAACTGCTAATAAAGAACTGTTACATTGGCAGACACAACTACAGGTGAAGATCATTCATTATCTTTTTATCTTTTTTTTTTTTTTGAGATGGAGCCTCAAGCTATCCCCCTGGGTAGAGTGCCGTGGCATCACAGCTCACAGCAACCTCCAACTCCTGGGCTCAAGCGAGTCTCCTGCCTCTGCCTCCCAAGTAGCTGGGACTACAGGCACCCGCCACAATGCCTGGCCATTTTTTTGGTTGCAGCCATCATTGTTGTTTGGCAGGCCTGGGCTGGGGATTCGAACCCGCCACCTTAGGTGTATGTGGCTGGTGCCTTAGCCACTTGAGCCACAGGCGCAGAGCCAGATCATTCATTATCATTGTTGGGAATGGCATGAGAATTATTTCAAAAGTAGTTATGAGCTCACATTGATCCATCTGTCTATAAACTGTCAACAAATTCCTTAAGGCCAGGCCTTAACACTGTGTGATAACATTTATAGGACACTTCCAGGTCTGTGCTAAATGCTTTAACACTTTTATTAATGAGGTCTTATACAGCCTTTTCAGAACACCGGCCATTTTCCCTACTTAATAAATGAGGTACTTAAGTACCTGGCTCAAGCAGAACCAGATCTCAGTCCCTGGCAGTCTAACTTCAGATTATTTGCCCTCATGTGGCTGTCATGGAAAGGACACAAGTAAATTACCAAGAGAAACTGTGTCTTTTGTTCTTCCAGCTCTGTATTCAAAAATCAACAGATTAGGTAAGAGGTCAAGAGACCATAAAACTCTTTCTGGGTATAGACCCCAAAGTTTTTCAATAGTCCCAAGTTCTTCCTGGGGCCATTTGCATTTGTCTAGGGGGCTGTGGTCATAATCTATGTATGATCAAACCGACAGGCTCATCCTGGCGCTGAACCCGTGATCGTGACTCCAGCATCTCTCCATCCTCAATCTGTTGTTAGTTGCTAATGATATATTGAATTTGCATATTTCTTTTCATCTCCAGATGATCATTAATTTCTATTAAACCCCATGTCTCTTTCTCTGGTGTCTAGGATAGACTCTGACGTTCCTCACCTCTGTCCATCTCATGTAATCTGTTCTCCTTAACGCTTTGTGAGTGGCCTCATAGCCACAATAGGATCATATTATACCCCAATAAGCCCCTTGCAAGGTCCTCATTACTTTTGCAATAAGGTGAGGATTTCTGTGGTTTAAATCTACCTGCTCTCCACAGCCTTTCCTGAGAGTTTATGCATGTAAATGTTACAGTAGACTTCACTGAACGACCTACTTTTTCCTTCTTTTCCACATTTTCTGTACTTTCTCAAAGCACATTCTTCTGAAAATGTTCTCCGTTTTTTCTTTTCTCACTTATCCTCCTCCTTGGCCAACTCCTCCAACTCCTTTAGTTACCATCAGAGAAATCACTTTGCTCAGGAAGCCCTCCTGGGTCCTGTAAGTCTGAGTGGGATTCCCCGTTTGCTTCTCCTTTTATTTATTACCCTCCCTATAATAATAGTCATCACCATGTGTTATAATTGCTTCTGTACTTACCTGTGTCCAACACTGAAAGTTCTTTGAGAACAGTGTCTGTGTGCTTTGTGCTCAGAGTTTACCTTAAGGACTATTGTGACTCTAGTCCTTAAGGACTAGACGCTTCTAAAATACTTGTAACGAATAAAAGAAAAAGTAAATTTTTTACAAAAATGAAAAGCTCACTTGAAAGAGACCATATATTATCATATAATCATTATATTTTCTTTGAAGTCTCAGGCTGACTTTGGATATTAAAGTTTATTGTCATAGATTTCTGTATTTGTATTATCAGGTTGGACCTTTCAGGTAATCAAGCCCCCAAATAGCATGTCACTCTAATAACATTTTCATTAGGTTGTACGAGCCTACATATATTGACAATTTGCTAACCACTTTCCACTGTCACCCAATGCCATATAGACTAACAAACACATTCAGCCTCTTTGCTTATTATAAAAAGGCTGCTGGTTATCTCATTCTAATGAAAAGCCGATTGGCAATCACATATAGATTTGAACCTTTTTTTTCAAAGAATAAAATAAAATATTGAGAAGCACGGGGTCTGCAGAGCAAAAATAATTAAAACATGTCTGTCCTAAGGAGAAAGACTTTGAAACCAGTAAAAGTCAAATGTTCCAAATTGTAATGATAGCTAGTTGTGAAAAAATTCAGTCTGTTACTTACATTTTAAATGTATATATATTGCCAAGTTTGAAATGAAATAATCTATCTCTTTTAAGCCCAAATCTTCACAAGAAAAGGAATTTCAACTTCAAAAGAAAGTGACACAAAGCCCATTATTAACATAAAATAAGCATTTGCCTAATTTCAGGAGAGTACATTAAGTCATTAGTGGAAGTGGTGTTTTGCTCCACACTCTCTTTACATTATTCCATCTCTTTCCATCTGCCAGCAAACCTAACAAGCAATTTTGAAATAATGGAAGAATTAAATCCTCATTGGTGGCATCATTTTCTTTTTCTGCGTATGTCTTCAGCAGACTTATTCTAGCAGTTCCATTAATATAGCTGTTGCAAAAAAAGAAAAAAGCTGTTCAAATAGCATATTATAAAATTAAATGGTAACATATTGTGTTGCTTGGGATCACAGTCAAGTCTAGAGGCAAAACAGAAATAACAGATGCAATATAAATGCAGAGTTATTACGTGTGTCGTACTGGAATCCAGCTTTGCAAAATTAGCACAGTGGGCTCCACCTGAGCAAAAGCTGGGGGGCGAAAGAAGAGAGAGGGAGGGAATATTTCCCCATCAACCGAAATGAAGAGACAGCAACATTTTCATCTTAGTTTGGTAATACATTTTGAAAAGGAATTGTACACTACATGGATTTTTTTAAATGAAATTTTCAAAAAAGAAATGTCTTCTATATTAATATGGTCCTACGAAATGTTTTTTGGATTAGGATATTTCTAAATTTCCTTTTTAATTAGTGAATTTATTGGTGTGAAGGAGTCTAAAGTCTACCCTAAAGCTATTTATAGAGGTGTTTCCTCATTTTATTCGCCCCTTTGTGGTGTTGCAAGTTCGACTTGAGCAGGAACCCAAGACAAATGCATTATATTTGTAGTTGACACATAAAAATGGATGTATAATGGATTGAATAAATAATTGAATTAATCATTATTAAATTATTAAATTATTCTCACTGGGGTTAGGTGATATCTTTAGGTGGTTTTGATTAGCATTTTTCTGATTATTAGGGACAATGAGCATTTTTTCATGTATTTTTTTTGTGCCATTTGTTCTGTTCTTATCTCTTGCTTAGAGATAAATGGGATTGTTTGCTCTCTCTTTTTTTTTTAATTTGAGTTCTCTGTAGATTCCCATTATCAACCCTTTGTCCGATTCATAAATGAAATATCTTTGTCCCATTCAGAATGGGACAAATTGCTTTTTCTATGATTTTTTTTCATTTCTGCAATAAAATCAGATATTCAAAAAAAAGAAAATATTGTTAAATCATTTAGGCATATAGTAAGCATTTTTTACCAACCACAGGTATAAGTGATGTCCTATTACAATTACTATTCAAAACTCACTACCTCAGCCATCACAAGTTGCAGAATCAGTACAACATTTTTTTTTTAAACGTTCTTGAGGGTTTTTAGTGCTTTGGTTTAGGTGGGTGTGAAATTTGTTGGCTCAAAATATGACTATAAAACAGTCACTAGAGGTGAGAATAAAAATCACTATAAAATCAGTTCCAAGAGCAGAATAAATCAGTCTACTTATTGCTTATAAAGCACAGTAGTTTTGTTGGCTAGTTTAGAAAATAGTGATCAGGTAACAAGGTGCCATCTGGGCCAGCCATCAACAAACTATCATAGCAGATGCTGATAATTATGAATAACAGCACATTTAAAATCAATTGGGCAATTAAATTCTTATTTGTGGCATTTCTCTGGTTTTAGAATGGATGCCAGTTGATCAAGTAGGAAGGAATAACAGGATCACAAGGAGACACTGAATAATGAGAGACTTTCCTGTGTACAACCAAAAACTCAATGGAGGTGCAATAGCATATCCACAGCAAAGGTCCCGTAGCAACAGTTGACTTGAGCCAGACCATAAGGGGCCAGAGATTATGGGACTTTGACACATTAGTGCCATAGACTCATAATATTACCTAAATCAAAGAAAAGGACTACTTGTTACTCCAAATCCAACCAGATCCTTTTCAAAATATACAAGGAAAAGAAAGAGGTCATGTTTTAAGATAAAATGTTTCACATTAGCCAAACATGTACCTTACCAGAACTAAAATTTACACACTGAGAGTGCATAGTCTAATCAAACCCAAATAGAAGAGCTCAAAGCTAAGGAATGAGATTTTGAATTATTAATTTCAAATTAATAATTTTCTCCAAAAGACTTTCTCAGAATTGTCTGGAGCAAATGATTGTTTGCAACTTTATAGAGAAAAATATCATGTTAAAAGAGCTATAATTGGCTCAGCGCCTGTGGCTCAAGCGGCTAAGGCGCCAGCCACATACACCTAAGGTGGCGGGTTTGAATCCAGCCCGGGCCTGCCAAACAACAATGATGGCTGCAACCAAAAAAAAAAAAAAAAAAATAGCTGGGCGTTGTGGTAGGCGCCTGTGGTCCCAACTACTTGGGAGGCTGAGACAGGAGACTCATTTGAGCCCAGGAGTTGGAGGTTGCTGTGAGCAGTGAAGCCATTGCACTCTACCCAGGGGGACAGCTTGAGGCTCTGTCTCAAAAAAAAAAAAAAAAAAAAAAAAAAAAGAGCTATAATTGTGTGGAAAATAGGCAACCCTGTTTTAGAGGAACATCAAACATTTTTGCTAAATGTTGGAGAACATGGATTTCTAGTAAACATCCGGAAATACCCAACAGTGATTTCCAACTTTTTCTACTGACATTGTAAAAACTGGCCTGGAGATAATAGATTGTTGATATCTAGAAGGCTCACATTCATCTTGCCAAAAAAAACCCAAATCTGTATCTTTTCCAACTGTAATAGTATAATTCCCTAATTTGATACTAAGCGGTTTTTTTTGGTTTCAGAGTTTCGGGTTTAATGGAACGTTAAAAATTCTCACTTATTCGCTCAATACCTGATTTCCTTCTGTATGAAAACAAAAACGTGGTCATATAGCTTATTTTTTGAGCCAAGTTCATATTGACCTAAATGTTTTGGAGAAGACATCTTTTTCATCAACAGAAGAATTATATCATATTTTTCTCTAACATATTCTTATTGCACTTCAAATTTCTCTGGTTCTACTAAGAATTGCTTCATATCAAATTATAAAAAATCTAATAAGAGGAATTTGGTTGAGTTATCCATTTTTTATATAAAGAAACTACTTATGTAGTAGTATGCTATAAAGTGCTAATTAAGGGAGATATTAAAATAAGAAAATGAAACTCCTTATAAACATTTGCAATATATTATGATTTGTACATTTTCTATCAAAACTGGAAACTGGCAATAATTGCTACTTTTTAATCAGCACTCACTAATCTAGAGCTTACTCTCAATAGCTGTCTTATATTAAATGTTTCTTTTATCTGGAAAGGTGCACTTTTATATGTTAACCTTGGTAATTTCTGGATGACAAGACTTATATTTATTGTTATATAATAAACAAATAGTATAAGCATGCTTTTAAGATGTTATAACAAGCAAATTATGTTACTTTTTCATTTTTATTTTTCAAAAGTTTTACATTCTTATAAAGGTTTGGCAAGTGAATGCTGGCACTCCCACAGAGTTTGCACCCTGATTTCAGTGTCCAAAACAAATCAGTCTATATTGCATATAAACAAAGTTCCATCAATTAGAATTTTATAATTGTTTTAGAGACAGAGTACTTAAGAAATTATCTCTTTGGAGTCCCAGGTAACATGAAATATTGATGTAAACCCCTCAGTACTCGGAGAAAAACAAAGTTCTGTGTGGCAAATGTGACATCATCTTGACATCAGACCTCTGATGACTGCTGTTAGACACCTGCCCCTGAAGATGTTTTACAGCAAGGCCTTTAAACGATGCCTGCAGCGTAGCCAGTTTTTAATAAAGATGCTAAATCCACCTTTCCAGCGATCACAAGTCATGGCAAGAAAGTCTGAGACGTGACCCGCTGAACAGGTCCAGAGATGGGTTGGAGGCTCTACCACCTCATGGCCACAAGACATCACTTGTTTACATAAGTCCTGAACTATTTCTTCCTGAGAAACTACATTGTCACCCTCTTCTTTCAGCCTTTCAGCCTCCTTGGGTTTCTGGGGAAGGGTTAACACATTCCTGCTCACCCAGAGCAATTGCTCTACTCAGAATTCTTTTCCAAAGGAATAAAACTGTCTAATGCAACAAGAACAAAAAGATTTAGAAAGAGATACTAGAGGTTGAAAGATGTCAACAAATGAAGGAAGATTAAGAGATGAATACAGGTGTCTATAGGGATCAGTGCCACTTGCACCTCAGTTTCTCAGAAAGGTCTCGGGAACAGAAGGCACCAGGTGCTTCCCCACACAATGGGCACGATGTTGGGATGTTTTAAAGAAAGGAAGGTTTAACTTAAAACTTGTAAGGAGATTTAGACCTCCAAATTATCTTCGCTAACTCATTGTCAACTCATACATGACATGCCTCTGCTCATATATTGTCCCTTGTGCATGGAGATTAGAAATAGGTGTGTACAGCAGAGGGGAAGGGTATAAGACGGTAAGGTAGGTGAGGTAGGGTAGTCCTGGTGGAGAGAAATGAGTTAAACATACATTGTGATTTATAAATTTATATCAAGAAAGCATTACATGGCTCAGCGCCTATAGCTCAACCAGCTAAGGCGCCAGCCACGTACACCTAAGATGGCGGGTTCGAATCCCCAGCCCGGACCCACCAAACAACAATGAAGGCTGCAACCAAAAAGTAGCCGGGTGTTGTGGCGGGCGCCTGTGGTCCCAGCTACTTGGGAGGCGGAGGCAAGAGACTCGCTTGAGCCCAGGAGTTGGAGGTTGCTGTGAGCTGTAATGTCACGGCACTCTACCCAGGGGGACAGCTTGAGGCTCTGTCTCAAAAAAAAGAATTCTTTGTAGAATTGCCCTTCGACTGTATATTCTTTTTTGTTTGTTTTTTCCTAGTTATAGCCAGATGTGGTACCTTATGGCTATAATCCCAACAGTTTGGGAGACCAAGGTAGAAGGCGTTCAAGACCAGCCTGGACAACCTAGCGAGACCCAGTCTTTACAAAAAATAAGAAATATTTCAGGTGTTGTAGTGGGCACCTATAGTCCCAGCTACTCAGGAGGCTGAGGCAAGAGAATTGCTTGAGCTGAAGAGTTTGAGATTGCTGTGAGCTATGATGCCACAGCCCTCTACTGGGCATGACAAAGTGAGACTCTACCTAAAAAAAAAAAAAAAAGAAAAGAAATATTTGCTGGGCATGGTGGCATGCACCTATAGTCCCCGGTACTTGGGAGAATAAGGCAAAGGGATTGCTTAAGGACAGGACTTCAAGTCTGTAGTGAGCTAAGATTGTACCACTGAACTCTGGTCTGGGTAATAGAGCAAAACCCTGTCTAAAAATAAATATTTTTTTAAAGAAAGATAGATAGTGGTAGAATATACATCAAATTACCATTTCATTGTTTTAAGGTAGGTCCCCCATGCCCCTCAACCAGTTTTAGTTTCCCCTAATGTTACTTTCTTATATTACCATAGTACATTGTCAAAACTGAAAAACCAACATTGGTATATTTCTATCAAGCAAACTCCAGGCTTTATTTGTAATTTAACAATCATTTTTATTTTATTCTTTTCCTTTTTTCCTCCATTCCCAGAAATGGTGGTGAATCTGCAAAAACAATTTAGCACACTGGTTGATTTGACACCAACTGTTGAAAAAAAACATCCCTCAAGTTTTCAGTTTAACTGGACTGAAGAAGACAATGATAGAATTTGTTTCCATGGACACAGCCTTCAGGTAGTCCTGAAGGAGAAAGGCCAATCACTGCTAACCAAGAATTCCTCCTATTGGCTTAGTACACAGAAATTCTGTAAAGGGTACGTACTACTTTTAGAAAAAGTCACATATAATTTAAGCAGTTGATTATAATAACTGGCAGATAAGTTATTTGTTGAGCTTATAGTCAAGAAAACCAGAATTATCATTTGAGTTATGTCAGAGTTTCAGGAAAGCTGGTGAAAATAAAAAATCTTGATGTAGCAGGCAGCACAAACTGGTCCCCTAGTGCTGGATTAACCTGCATGGAGCAGCCCAACAATAGAAGTGATGAGGAATGTTCATCATGAGTGAACGGTATTTTTTAGTGCATCTTATTTCTTTTTCTGAATAAGTTACATATAATATGTCCTTTTACCTCTTAATACTCTAAGTATTTCCTAAGAATAAGAATATTGTCTTAAGTAACCACAATATAGTTATCAAATTCAGGGAATTTAATATTGATTTGATAACTTTATCTAGACGATAGTCCATATTTCCCAACAGTGCTCTTTTTGAGGCAGGATCAAGTTCAGAATAGATAAGGCATTTGTGGATTCTATCTCTTTAGTCCTCTCTATTCTGATGTTCCTCAGCCTTTCTGTGTCTTCCATGACATTGGCCTGTATTCTTCCAAAATGTCAGTTATTTTATAAAATGTTTCTCAGGATAGTTGTGTGTGGTGCTTCCTCATGTCCAGAGTCAGGCTCTGCATTTCAGACCAAAAGAAGCACTGTGTCCTCCTTCTGGTGTTGCTTCTTGGGGCATGGCGTCTGGAGACAGGTGTCCATTTGCCGCTAGGATGTTAATACTGATCACTTGGTCAAGGTAATGTGTGGTTTTTCTGCAGCATAATTATTATTTTTCCCCTTGCAACTTATAAGATATCTCTGGGGAGACTTTTGAGCAGCCAAATACCCTATTCCTCATTAAACTTGGCCCCCTTGATTTTATGTTTCATGTTTAGATTCTTGCTTCATATCTACTAAAGCCATGTGACATCTAGTCTACAAAGCATGCTTTTATGATTATTCAGTCTGAATAAAGTGGGATTAAAGGTAGAAAACTGTATTGCACAAAGTAATCTATATAGGATGCAGTAAAAACGCTGTAGTATTAGTATCCAAATAGTAAGGCACACAAGCTTTCAGCTTACATCAGGCTTAATGACCCCCTCTCTGGCACACTGGCTATATTGCATCCTCAGACTTAGGACTTACTAATCGGCAGCCTCCTTATTTTATCTTTACTTTTTCTGGAGAGGTTTATATTCCCTATAAAAGATGGATATTGGAATAACACAGTGTAAGTTAGGTCATTTATTTTCATATGACTCTGAAAATTTCATCAGGTAGTAGGTTTATTACTTATGACTCCCCAAAACACAAATATTTGCACTGAAATTCAAGTCTAAAACGATTTTTTGAGTACTTGAAAAAATAAATCACAATCCTGATTCCTAGGTGGATATAAAGATTATTCAGATAGTTTCTTTTCTATCTCCACTTGGAGAGAAGATAGCTTTTTTTTTTTTTTTTTTTTTAGACAGAGCCTCA